>CM035162.1:138551467-138648805 GCA_020205615.1 Panax quinquefolius | reverse complement strand
GGAGCAGTGCGATGATGTCAAGTATCGCGTAGAGCCCGACTTTAATAGAAAAAGTTAAGGTTGCTCGAGCCCTGGGCCGGAGGCTGTCGCGTATGAAGAAGAAAGAAAGTACAAGAAGGAGCTATTAGGGCGAGAATTGATGAAGAAGGAATACTTGAGTCCACTCTGAACTTTGTGTTCTAATGACTACTGATTTGAAGTACAAGATTATGATGGAGGCACTGATACACCATTTGCAATCCATCTCGGAAGTACTAAAATGTATCGTGATCTTGACATACATTTTGGTGGAATAATATGAAGAAGAGAGATTGCAAAGTTTATCTCGATGTGTTTAACTTGCCCAACGTGTAAAGGCGAAGCATCTAGTACCTAAGGGTCCGTTGCAACCACTTGAGATTCCGGAATGGAAGTAGGAACACATTACCATGGATTTCATTACAGGTCTTCCTACGGTTTCTCAAGGCATCAATCTTTATTTGGGTTATTGTTGATAGATTAACCAAATCCCGCTTTCATTTCTTGCCGACACGGGAGACTTATTCCTTGAGCGTCTTGCTAGTATATGCGTAAATGAGATCGTGAGGTTGCATGGCGCCCTGTATCCATAGTTTCGGATCGTGACCCAAGATTCACTTCAAGATTTTGGGTTAGCTTGCAAAAAGCTATGGCACAGATTTGCGATTTAGTTGGCATACCATCCCCAAGCAGACGAGACAATCAGAAGGACTATTCAAACTCTTGAAGATTTATTAAGACTCGTGTCCTGAACTTCAAAGGCGGTTAGGATAAGTATTTACCATTGGTGGAATTCTCCTACAACAACGATTATCGAGCAAGTATAGGTGTGGCTCCATTGAAGCATTATATGGGCCGAAAATGTCGTTTCTCCAATATGTTGGGATGAGGTGGGTGAAGCAACATTGTTGGGACCGAGAGTTAAAGACGTATGACTGAAAAGATCCAAATAATTCGATACAACGTATACAAGCGGCTCAAGATCGACAAAAGAGTTATGCGGATCTTCATCGAAAGGGACGTGGAATTTAATATAGGGATCGTGTATTATTACGAGTTGCTCCATGGAAGGGAGTTACAAGATTTGGGAAGAGAGGAAAGCTCAATCCACGATTTATTGGTCCATTTCAAATTCTTGACCGAGTAGGAAATGTAGCCTATAGACTTGCGTTACCTCAAAGAGTATGTCTCTCGTGTTCATAATGTGTTTCACATATCTCGTACCGTAAATATGTGAAAGACCCGAACCACGTTATTGAGTTAGAACCGGACGAGATAATGAAGACTTAACGTATGAGGAGGTACTATCAAGATCTTGGATAGGAAGGAAGCGTGTCCTACTGTATGAAAGGTCGTACCACAAGTTAAAGTTTTGTGGAGGAATCATGCTTATAGAAATGACTGGGAATTGGAAGCGAAAATGAAAGCGAGATATCCTCACCTTTTGAAACACAGTGCGTCGTCACGTCGATTTCGAGGAATGAAATTTCATAAGGAGGGAGGTTGTAAGACCGAAAATTTTTTAAATAAAAAAGAATTTCCTTTATTTATTATTTTGAAATAGTAAGGGGTTGATTTGATTAATGTGGATAGTTAAGGGTTAAATACACAAATATTTCAAAATAAACAAGTGGTTATAAAATATTCATTTTGTCGGGGAATATTCGTTTGGTCGTGGAATATTCGTATTGTCCGGGAATATTAAATACGACCCAAGTAAATGACCATGTGTAGAGCCCCATAATGTGAAAGCGATTGGATGAAGAAAGCGACAAATATAAGTTGGTTAAAAATAACGGCGTGGTTACCGAATTAAGATTGTTGGAATACCCGGTGGTTAAAATACGATGTCTGGCGTGGTTGCAAAGCGATGGCGCTGTATTCGCATGATTATTGAATTATTGATCCTTACGTAGAAGGCACTACTCAATAATTTTCACAGTGAATTCTTATTCAATATTTTATTTTATTGATTCAATAATTCTTTGCGTTGATGTTTTATATTATTGTTGTTCGATAATTGTCACCGTACATTATCTCCATTATCGGATCAATAATTCATATTATTTGAATAATATTATTAGATAGCATTATTGGCAATGTCTAGAAAGTTACATCACAGGAGAGGTTTGGTCACCTAATTGCTTGCAAGATGAGGAGAAATCCTTATCGGAAAGCCCCTGCTTTCTGAGGAGCGGCTGGTCATTCATAATTGTGATTACGTAATATTATTTGTGAATAATTAATTATTGATTCATATGATAAAGAAATATTTATTTTATGTGGATATAAATGATGAATTTATTTATGTGGTTATAAATGAAGAAATTATTGTTGAGGTGTTTTATCAAGTATTTTACAGATTGGAGGTATTAAAAAAATTAAATCGGGGTTTTGAGATATATCATGCAGGGGTTATAATTTTTAATCCAGACCGTTGGATTGTGGTAATTTTTGGGTATGTTATACATACATAAGTTGAGTATATGTCCACAAATTTTGAACCGTTAAAAATGCACGAATGATTTGTTATGAATTTTAAGAGGTGTCCGATTAGGAAATTAGGGTTATAATTGATTTTGGTGGAAAATTCTAGAATTGAGTGGGCCCCACTTGTGGTTGGTGAAGAAATGTGCTGAATTTTATTTCAAATGTGGTGGAGTGGTAATAGTAGCGAGTAAAATCATCATTGGTGTGGTCGAAGTTCTGCCAGTGAATGCTAACATTTTCCTATAAATAGATGAAATTTAAGTTAGAATTGAAAATCACACCGAAACAAAGTTTTTCTCTTTCTCTCTATTATTCGAGCGTATTTTGTGAGTATTTAGATACTTTGAGAGTTCTTTGTTCAATTACAAGTTTCATTCAAACATCACTTGAGCTTTTCCTTCCGAAATCTCTTGATTCTTTCGAGGTAAGGGATATTATTTTTTTCGTAATGATATTATTTCTTGATATCGTTATCTTTGAAATGTTGATCTGAAGTTTTATCAAATTTGGAACTTTTTCATATCGGGGTTACTATTCATGAGTTCTTATTCACGAGTTCTATTCACGAGTACTATTCATGAAGCGTGAAGATGTTTTGTGGAATTTCTATCTTTTGGTGTCAGTGATTTATTATTCATGATACTGTCTTATTCACGATATCAGCACTTATTCACGATATCTGACACTATTCACGATATATCTGCACTATTCACCAAAAAATAAAATTTCTTCTTTTGTCCAAAACATCTATTTTGGATACTAGCTTTGATTGTATCCATGTTTTGATCATTCTTGAATTTTACACCTTTGTGATTATTTTTTGGGGTATTGTTGGACGTGGATAAAACAATCACGAATCCTTAATCCTTAATCCTTGTCATTTTGTTTCCTTTGGATTCGTTCTTTAAAAATATTTTTCATCATCCTCGGTCTTAAATGATGATATTATTGAATATCTTTGGCTCAGTAGTGCAAAGAATGAATGATTTCTGAAGAATATCTTTGGCACTGTAGTGCAAAGATGAGCAGTGTTGAGATGAACACGACTGATCGATTAATATCTTTGGCTGTAGTGCAAAGATGAGCAGTGTTTAAATGAACATGACCGGTCGATGAATATCTTTGGCTTTGTAGTAAAAGATGAATATTTGATTCAGGATGTATATTGATTGTTATTACGAGGATAAAAGATAGCGATGAACTTTTAAATTAAATACATAGAAGATAGTAGTTTGCATTCTCTACTTAACTCTTCTAATGAATTATTATTTTCCATGAATATTGATTGAAAATTTGTTGTCTATTGTATTCTATTAAATTTTTCCTGTTGAAGACTAACGATAATTTGTTGTATATTATCTTAGTCATAATATTCTTCTTTGAGCTAATTGAGCTCACCCTTTTCCTTTTTGTTCCATTCTTCTCTAGGAGGCGAGAATATAAGCGATGCAGTGGGGTATGGAATGAAGGTTTTAGAAAGGATTGTTTAGTAGTCCTCACCATTTTTGTAAAATAATGTATCGATAAATGTGATGAGGATTTATGTGAGTATAAATATTATGCAGAAGATAATATTTGTATTTAAACTCACGATTTCTTGTTGTAATAATAAAGTTGTAGTTGTTTACGTACCATGTATATTGACAACTCGAATGGGTGATGTATACTACTTATTTTGGGGCGTCACAAAAGAGAAGTAATTAAATTAATGAATTTAATGAAGTTATTTAAATTAAAAGAAAATTATATAATTATATGTAATTTATATAATTTATTTAAAATTATACAAATATTAATGATTAAAATAAAATTTTAAAATATATTTTTATTGTACTTTTATTTTGAATGCATTATTTTGTTTTATTTATTTAATTTTAGATTAATTTAGCATTAAATTTATATAAGTTTCCATCTAGGCATGCCACAAAAAAAAAATACCTGACATGTAGATTTCTCTCTCTCACGTGGCCCCCTGGGTTTTTTTCGTCTAAAGTCAAACTATTTAACATAATTTGTAACGATTTGTAAAAAAATTATAGTTCAGTGAGTCGAATGAAAAAAAATTCAGTTCAATGATTCAGTTGTAAACTGAAGTCGAGTAAAATAGGAAAAAGTGTATTTAACCTCAAAAATGAAAAAATCGATATTTACATTTATTTTTTAATATTTTTATACGATTTTCTTCGCACCAACCTATACATATAGTGGATCCACCTTCATTCATGTTAAAAACACACGTAAAAATAAAAATAAAATAGTCCATTATTTCCTTTCACTGGGCCCAAACCCCTAAGTTGTTGGAGCGCCCACATGAGAATGGCTAAACGATTTTTCTTTTTCTCTCTCATCATCGTTAATGGATATACTAGGGTTTTAGCAGAGGGAAAAGTCTGACATATTTTCCGAGGAAATTCCAATGTCGTCGTTGACTATAAAACCTTCCTCCTTATCACATTCTTCTTCATTGGTTATAGTATCAACTCGAAGCAATCGAATTTTCTCTTCTTCTTTTCTAAGCTTCCCAAGCAGGAAAATTTTCAGAGGAAAATTCAATTTCAGAGCTCAATCGCAGGATTCTTCTCAACACAATAATTCCAATACTAATTCTAACTCTGGTGATTCAAAACCCCCTAATGGTACTCTGGTAATCTCCATAATCTCTCTAATACGTACACATTTATAAAATATTTTTGATAAACAAGTAAATTGTTAAGCATAAGTTAGAATATTTTTGCTAAAGGTTCAATGGACTGGATTCTGATATTTTCTTTACATGGAACAAATAGCATAAAAGCAGGAGGGAAATTCTATTGGAATATGTTAAAAATGTGCAACCAGAATTCATGGAGATGTTTGTTAAAAGAGCGCCACAGCAGGTATTGTATTATGTTCTTCTTACTGCTGTCCTTACTAGATCATTATAAACTTATGGAAGAGGTAGCTCGTACAGAGATCAGCCAATTTTCTCTATGCTATATCCTTTAGGTTGTTGATGCAATGCGCCAAACTGTAACAAATATGATTGGAACACTACCCCCGCAATTTTTTGCAGTAACAGTAACGACTGTAAGTATATTAAGTCTTCCAAGGTTCTCTATTATCCTTTCATCAAATTAAGGTTGAAGGATTTAATTGTTTGGACTTTGGTGTTTTGCAATTAATTAAAATCTCCTGGCATTTGTTCAGGTTGCTGAAAATCTTGCACAGCTCATGTACAGTGTTCTGATGACTGGATATATGTTCAGGAATGCGCAATACCGATTGGAACTGCAACAAAGTTTAGAACAAGTTGCTCTTCCTGATACACAAGAGAAAAAGGTCAGTGAGTTCTATTTAAATATATATTATATATGGTTTTATATTTTCTTTCAACTGGTTTTAGAAATAAAAGAGTTGGGATCTGAAAATGGACAGGCTTATATTCATCCCCTCCTCCCCCAGCCATCTTAAAGGCGAAATTTTTTCACCAGCTATAATAGCAAACATTAAAATTTACACAAACTGAAATATGATTTCATTTTCTTACATTTGTTATTTGTAGCTATTCTACCACACAATTGGACTGTTGACAGTTACTTGTAACACCACATTTCAAGCCACTTGCTCCTATTACTGTAATTCTGATTTAACAAGGTATTTTAACTCATGCGTCTCCACAGGATGTGCCAGATTATGCACCAGGTACGCAGAAAAAAGTTACGGGGGAAGTGATCAGGTGGAATAATGTTTCTGGTCCCGAGACAATTGATGCAGCGAAATATATTGACTTACTTGAAGCAGAAATTGAGGAGCTCAATCGTCAAGTAGGAAGAAATTCTGCAAATGGGCAGAATGAATTGTTGGAATATCTAAAGTCTCTGGAGCCTCAGAATCTGAAGGTTAGGAAGTAGACTACTCTTTGTAGGGAGAGTCAAAATATGGTTGCTTGCCACAGTTGTAATCTGAAAATTTTCTTACAGGAGCACATATCACTTGAATTTGATCAATAATATCTGATCAAATTAGTGTGAAATTAACTTTCCATTGCTTTTCCACTAAGAGAATTTGTCTTGGATTGGTCTAGAATCTTTTTGTTCATATAATTATAGTTAATTCAACAACTAATCATATTTCTGTACAGAGTTTCTTTTAAATGGCAGTAAGTGTAGTTGTCCCCACAACATGTTTTAATTCTGTCCAATATTGCAGGACTTGACAAGTAGTGCTGGAGAGGATGTTGTACTGGCAATGAATACATTTATTAAACGACTCTTGGCTGTCTCTGATCCTGGTCAAATGAAGGTTCTGCGTTTTACTTTATTGTCTTTCTGATCTTTCTTTCTTTTTAAGTGATATTTACTTGATACGTGTTGTAAATCAGCAATTACCCTAGTTTCATATTGTTCATGATAATTTTATTTCTTCTTAATGATTTTATTGGTTTAGTTGGAATTTTCATGTTACATGGGGAGGATGATACTTATGCAGTCAATTAATATCCAACATCAGGTTGTATTAGACTCTTAAAGAAACATAGAACCTGTCAAGATTGTTCATATGTGGTGGTAGTATTAAACTTCAGAATGTTTGAGATGAAAAGAATTACAGTTTGTTCTTTCAAAGTTTAGTCCAAGTATCCTAATTGATGACAGACCACAGTAGTTCTTTACAACTTCACAGGTCAAAACCAGCAATGTTACATGTTCATGGTAGCGAAACTTATTTATGCTACTCTTTGTGTGTTGAACTATAGCAGCTTTAGGCTTTACTCGACTATAAGCAGCTGCAAATCAATTTTTGTATGGATTATTATCCATAAATTGTTCTCTCTTTGAATTGAAGTAATGCAAAATTACCGACATATTTTGGGCCTTTTTTCTTGTGGTTACAGACAAGTGTAACAGAGACAAGTGCGCCAGAACTTGGCAAGCTGCTTTATTGGCTGATGGTGGTGGGGTACGGCATTCGCAACATTGAAGTTCGCTTTGACATGGAACGTGTACTTGGAACTCCACCAAAGCTTGCAGAGTTGCCTCCTGGTCAGAATATTTAGAAACTTCAAAAAGAAATAACAAGACGGAGCACTATACCTATCCTCCTGGTATATATTTTGCTGGCGCAAATAATTTTTACTGCATCAAAAGGTATACTATACGCATCTGCATCATGGATGACCAATTGCTAGAAGAAGCTCACAATTTTCTGGTTATGTTCAACCAAAAATGTACAACAGTTGGCTACATGATCGAGTTATTGTATGTTACAGTTGGCTGCATGATCGCGTCTATCAAAATCATTGAGAATGGATTGTAGTAAGTTTAGTTAGTGATCAATTGGTACAATCATCTCTCCTACTATTGAAAACTCAGGATCATGATATATTATTCATCTGCCATTATACTAATATGGGAGTGGCAATTTCCGCATAGTTGTTCACCCACTTGTTTTTGGACTTCGACAAAATTATCCCTGGAATTAACTGTATGTATTCTCTTTCACCCACTTAAAAACTCCAGGCAGTAAGATTCGCCCACCATTAACACACTTGGACTTGTATGAGGTAATGCTGTGCAGCCTAAATTACTTGCGCTAGGACATGAAAAGCGTATATTTTAATTTTACTTTGAACGGGAAGTTTCATTGGTTATATAATATATACACATCAATATAGTTTGTATACATAGTATATTTTTCATCTCCATATATCTATGTAGTTTTAATTTTCGTTCCTCAGGATATATTGCATCACTCATAATGGGTGGTGTAGTTTTAATTTAAAATGTGACAATATTGTTTTATAAGCTAATTAGTATTTGAAATTAAATTCCTTTTTACGAAGGTTAATTATATTTCTTTCATCTTAGTTAATTAATTCTCTTCCTCAAAAGTCAAAACAGCAACCCTCTCAGCCCCTGGAAAATTCTATATATTGTAAAATTTATGTAGTAAGTTACATTGACAAGTATTAATGGAAATTTTATGTCTAAACTCTCCTATAATTCCTACCCATCCATGCATTAATATTGACAATCCCATCCATGCATTAATAATATTGACAATTATAATTCGTAGCAATACACAGAACTCCAGCCCCCTAGTGAGAGCGGGTTACCGTACTTTTGATTTGTAACTGAAAATATTCGGCCAATTTCCCCTGCTAAACAATTTTACCTGCCTGAGGCTGAGGCCAAGTTCTGTTTTACAGTGGAGCTTTAGAATATTAATCCGTGAAATTAATCGATATATTTACAAAAAATAAAGAAACAAAAACTAATTACCAGAAGCACGACCTGAATACAATCTTTAAACATTACTTGGTATGAAATATTCAATAGGGATTGTGTCCAATTAGGGATCCAAAATGAGTGACCTAAAAGTACAATTCAAGGAAAAACAACCCCCTAATAACTCATACACCAAGCTCTTGAGAGTAAAAGTAGTCGTTGATTAGACTATAAAAACAAGGCAAAATTTATACTTCCCTGGTAGGTAGGGAAATTCAACAATCTAATTCACTCGATCAACCACGTGGTTGATGGCAAACACAAGAAACCGAGTAGCCAATCTGAACCAAAGCTTCACTCCCATCAGTAAAGTACACAATTTCAACACCAGCCATTATCCAATCAAGCACCATGAATTGGGAACCAATGTTCTGGCCACTTGGGATATGTGCGTTTAAACAAATTCATGCATACAGTATCATTCTGCTGGAGGACCCCATTCAAGAGACACTTCATTGCCCCTGAAAAAAAAAATAGTTGTTAAGAAATTTGGTAAAATGTTTCAGTCCTCCAAGTGCATTACAAGAATGACAGCTTTGCCCAGCAGAGAAGTACATTCTTAATTTTTCACCAGCTAAAGTAAAATAATCAGTTTTTAGATTTAAATCTATGTTCTCAGATAAGCAAGGAGCACATATAACAGGCAAAACTACAATACAATAAAACAGTTGGAACCTTTCTAGCCATAACCGCATAAAACAAAATCATAGTAGAGGCACAATTATGGTACTATTTATTAAGTTGAAAGTATACATCGGAAAGAGGGACAGCCCTTTCTAGGATTCAGCTATTACATAATGGAAGATCTATTTGCTTATATCTTGCCAATTCAATCAAGTGACTTGCTCATAGTACATGGTGGAAGAAGCACCAAGACCACAAGTCATTGTTTACCGTGTCAAGTAGTCAACTACTGATAACTCTTGACAAGATATACTCATTTCCTTTCCACAACTATTATATTGGTCCAAGGATAAACATACCATGTGTACCAACAGGCTCCTTAATACGACCACGGTGACCACATTTTGTCCATACTTCCACAGGCTGCAACACATTAATATCAATGGCTTAATGATAAGTATTAACTTCTGTATCAAGAGATATCACCAGTATAATTAGATACATGAACGAAATACTTATTATGATTTTTACAAACCTTGAACCACCTAACATCCTCTGGATTGTGAAACATATATCTGACTGAGGCTTTCTTCTTTGAAACTCGTTGAGGGTAGCTGCATTAAATATACTCAATTAAGTAGATTAAATTTATTAAAAATAAAATAAAAAATAAACTTCTACTAACCCATGCAAATACCAATTCTGTTAAGAACTTCCAACAACAGAAATTTTGAAAGTAAATAAAAAGCATTCATCTAAGTGAAAAGGTCAATCAAAAGTATCAACACTTCTTTAAAGTGACCACCAATGGAAAAGTCAACAAAAAAATGGAACACTTTTTTCAAGTATGACATGTAGTGTACAAAATACATTTTCTTACACGAATGTTGAGAATGCTCCTTTGGCAAGGAAACAGAAACAAAAAAAAAAGGTTTTCTTCAGCCGGCTTTTCAAAATTACTTGCTCCTTGAAACAAAACATTAATTTTCTTCTGGAATAAATTGATGAAATGTCCAAATGGAAACTTAAAACTGGTAATTTAAAACTACAGTAGAGGTGTGGCCAATAAGAAAGCAAATCAAATAAGCTTAAAGAAAATCACATCTTGATCACTTATCTTCAGAACTTCTCAATTATCATCGAAACAAAGTCTACCATAGTAATTTAGTTAAATCAGGAAGAGGTAATCTTTATCTACCCTGATTCAGGGCCACAATTCAAAATTCACATGTCGTCGCACATATAGTATCGAAATCACTCGATTATATCCATCAGAAATTAAGTAGCACTAGTTCTCGGTCATTCGACCTTTGTCTTCTGTTTTAGTGTAGGCTGGTGGTGTGAGGATTTTGAAGAGTTCATTTTTGTTAAGGAAGTAAATATTATCTTACCCAGTTAATATAATTTTCTTCAGAATTATCCTATCTGGGTCAATACTTCGTAATGATCCAACAGCAGCAACAGCAGGTGAAGCAACTTCTCCTCCACCTTTCAGAACAATCAAAGGAAGAGGAGGAAAAGAGATTGGAGCATATATTGAAGCTATGGAAAACCTCCCTGCATGAAGAAACCTTTCCATCTTGTTCTTGTCTGAATTAATACTGTCAGAAGAGAATATAGGTCTGCAAATTTCAAGTAGAAAATCAAATTTCAATACCTCAAAAAGGAAAATAGATGAAAATGATAAAAATGAGTTGGTGACATGAAGTTTATCATGACAGCACTCTCATGGCACGTGCACTCAAACAGCCAATGACTAGACTGCAAGGAAGCAAGCAAGCAAGTGTGCACTCCTCATAGCAATTTTCATGATAACGTTACCTTGTGCAAAACTGACGGAAACCAACATGAAATATCAGTTCTTCTTTGGCTTTAATAGGAGCACTGTATGTCTCGTGCTTCTTTATACTGTTAAAACATAAGAGATCCAATTTGTAAGACAAATGACTAAGTCCAAGACAAAAGAAAAAGAGATGCTAAAAAGAGGTACCTGAAGTGAAGAACTGAAATTTTGGACTCGTGTTGCAAGAGACCACATGCTATCACAGGGCCAACCTTAGAAAACTCATATAACTTGGAAGCAGCACCAAATGGCACTTCTTTGATATGTAGTCTAACATAAGAGCTTGCAGGTATACATTCATCCATCGTAGTACTTTGCTCCATTTCCTGAGCTTTAGCAAGGACGAGTTTCTGTGCTCTTGTAAAATTATCAAACGCAAAAATTCTAGAGTATTCTGGAGGTAGAGATTCCTGAAATTTAAAATAAAATATATAAGAAAAAAGAGGATATTCAATGCTGTCAATTTAAGAGGCAACAATATAAACTCTAACACAACACAATCATAGAAGTTATAGAACTTGCTTTGGGATCCCATGACGAGGTCCTGAAAGACTTGAGACCTCTGTACTTGACAAAACGCTTTCGAGCAGGAACATCTATTGGGGTATCCTTTTCATCTGGGTATTCTGAAATGTAATAACCGGCCATTAGAAAACAGCTGAAACAAAACTAAAAATGCCGACAAAGCCAATCTCCCTGGGAGAAATATGGTAAACACTATGGCAGCCATCTCTATTTGGATATTTCTGAAGGCGGAAACAGAGTAAACATCCTAGAAATTCATGTATTGATTAAAAGGATTTCTCCGTTATTTTAATTAAAAGATGAGTTTTCCCTTGACTGACCCCTACATGGGCGTGTTGAGTGACTTCCTATTTAAAGATCAGAACCAAAATACTACAAACAAGGTTTGTAATACTCCCTCCGTCTTATATTCAGAGTCGGTTAGTTTCAATATAATTCTAAATTTTACTAGAATCAGGATAGTAGGAAGTCTATATCATGTTTTGCAATGCTTTATTTCATTGCTGATGAGATACTTGAGGAAATACCCAGCATTTTTGCTTTTCTTACAAAGTTACGATGGTGTGATGCAATTCCGAACACTGGGTGCAATGCCAAAGGAAATTATAGGTGTTATGCCTATGGGATCTAGTCGTGATGACTGAAGCCTAGCTGTTGGTTCCTTCTTCTTTTTTCTTTTTGTGGCTAAAGGTCTAGCTGTGTTTCTTCTTATTATATTTTGATTCTTTCGTGTCGGTGCTTTTATCTCTTCAATCAGATCCAGAACCCTCCCTCGCGACTTAAGAATCCCTGTTTACAAAGCCCAAACATTCCCATAAACCTAGCCAACCTACAACTAACAGAAAAAATGCTAAATTTACTGAATTTACTGTTCACATCACCCCAACAGGAAGACCATTTAGAGCAAAGAATAAATCCTTGTGCTATTTGGTATTCCAATCTGTACAACCTGAAACTCAATGACGCAATACAAAATGAAAAAAGAAATTAGTATTTACTTCAAAAGTGTTTTGCTTAATCACTGAGAATTTGCACCAGTCATGCAAAGATCTTTTGCCATGAAGTTAATAATATCTCCAGATAAACCAGACTTTTTAATTAGGGAAGACAAAGAAGTACCCTCATCTTCAGCATGCGCATCTTTAATTCTTCGAATCTCCTCCTCTATCTGCTCCTTTGTCAAGTCACCTTCCTGCAAAGGAAAGTAACAATTACATTTTTAAGATTTGGGACTTGTACTTTCGTCCATTTCAATCATTAAACCAAATCCTCAAGATCACTTATTGCAACTAGTCGGAAACTTCACTCACTAATTGTCTAAGATGCTAAAATTTTGAACTGGTAATATGTTTTTGTTGAAAATGTGAATGACTTTCCAGTATGCAATACCAGTAAAGGCTTTCCCTCAAAGAAGAATCCCCTAATGTTTGACGGGTTTATCAAAGACTCACCATCATTACAGAATCAGCTTCAGTTTCTTCATCTGATTCTCTGTCGTTAAGTGAAACAGAAGCCTGGTCATCATCAAAATCCAATCGTTCACGCCCGTCTTGGCCAGGAATACGGGCCTCTCTTTCATCGAGCACCATACCGTCATCTGCATCACCATCACTATCTGAATCATCCGCATCTGAATCATCTACAATCCAAGCAGCCTGCATGTGAATTCAAAGTTCGTGCATATATTACCACTATGTTGGATCACTACAGTATCAAGGTTATACAGATAAAAAAAAGTATAGAAAAACGAAATAAAAACATTTTATATATAAACCAGAACAGACCTGGTATTCAGAAGTTCCTCGAGGAAGAGTTCTCTTCTTCAACTTCTTTTCCTTGTGATTTCTATCGGCTTCAGCCATTTCTGCCTCTGTTGGCCATGTCTGATTAAAAAATTCAATAACGTAACTACAACTGCTACAGAAGCACATGGTGATTCTTTCCAAACCAACAATAATTATACACAGTCTAGATATTTCTGTGAATTGAGATATACTATAGTTGGATGGTAATTCTTGAATAAGTTATCGGAGAAAATAAATAGAGCAGCTTTGAATCACATATAATCAAGTGCACAAACCAGGTCAATATAAACTCTTAGCGATTTAATGCCAGCAATTAGCACACAATTGCAATATTAGGTTTAAATCACACAACAATATCTTGCAAAACAATACATTGCAACATCGTGTTAAAGCTAACAAGAACTAGCCCAAGAAAATTTCCCGCAACATATTCCATTATTCTCTAAAAGTAGGAAACCACAGGACAATATCTTCAAGGTACCTGTTCTCCTGCCAGAGGATCAAGAATATTTTCAACAAGTAAAGGCTCTTGCTTCAAAGGATCAGGGACTAAAGAACTGATGACCTGCAATATTTAGAAGCAGAAGGATAAATACATGAAAAAATAAAAACAACGCATTATCCAAGTGGTACATAAAACAGGCTTCCACACCCTTGGTAATGGTTATGAATTCCAGCAGTGGGATTGGGAAGGTAAGCTCATTAACATTAGTAATACAACAATAATATGAGAAAAAGCTGATATATGTTTGGAGTTTGTACACCAAAGTGTTCTTGTTGTGATAGAACCAAGCGTACCAACAAATGTGAGAAATAATACCATCAACTTCCATTTTTTCACCTGATAGCCTCATACTATATGGTAGGTCATTTTCTTTAAGTACTATTTTGAAATTTACACAAATAAAATTTTACCTATTAATACCCAAAACCATATATAAAGATGTAATATTTAATTTAAAAAAAAACAAGTCAATCATGCCTGTACACCATACCTGTTTGCCATGTACTTCATCTGAATCCATAAGGTCAGCTTCTTTTCTCACATTTAAAGGACATGGATCCTGGAGAAGTTCAACTTTGCACAACTGATAATCTCCAGCACCTGAAACATGAACCTGATCCAAAACAGATTTACAACATGGTAAACAATTTACATTCACCAAATTAATGGAAAAGGCTGAAAAAATTACCAGCTGATTTACTGAGAGATTGCGAGCACGCAAATAACCAGTCAAGAGGAGGGTGCATTTTTCTGCATTTGAATCCGCCACCACACAATCGACCTGTGATGTATAAAAATATAAGGAGTTCAGCTCTCAAAAATCCAAATGTAACTGTTAAGATGAAGTGACTAAAAAGTAAACAACAAGTATTGGCAAACAATAACCCATAACACACCAAAAAACTAAAAGAGCAAAACAAATGAAATGATACAAGGATTAGGTTAGTCATTTATTATTAAATTATACAACGTATTCCATGATGACTAAAGAAATATCATATTATCATGCAACAAGACCATATATTACTTGTCCAAATCATCACACAACAAATATTATTATTCAAAACCTATAGAAAACAAAACTAGAAATGATAATAGTCCCTGACGTAAACAAGAAGTCACTATGGAAACTAAGTTGTGAAAAGGATTCAAGTTCCCAAACTCATTGGATCAGAATGAAAGAGTCCCAAAACATTGTCAAGTCTCTCTTATCTACCACTATTGTCCATTGGCTGTTCCATTTATTAACACACACTCCTGTCCAAAGTAACCAGGAAGCCAGTCACATCCCTTCCCCCAATTGACAATTATATTACTTGTGTTTAGCTAACCATTCTAATTAGAAAAAAATTATACTCAAAAAGTACCATCTAGCATTTCAACTAATGTTAGAACAGTTTGACGGGAGATAAGACTGCATATATATAGAGAGAGAGGAGAACAGGTGCGGGAGTCCGCATTTTTAAAATGAGGAATTTTTTTATATATATATATATATATATATATATATATATATATATATATATATATAAAGCACTATGTTGACCAAAGAAATTTCGTATTAGAAGAGCAATATATTACTTATCCAAATGCATACAACATAGATAATTCACAAGTTAAAGAGAACGAAATAGGAAAATGAAGTTGACCTATAGTTGGCAGAGTTAAAAATATTTAAAATAAAAACAACTTTAAGTAAAACCAGGGTTAAATGGAACCAGCATGTGACCATAGAAATTTGTTGAAGATGCAAAAATCACCTTTTGAGCCATAAGGTAAGGCCGTTGGTTACGCCAATGAGGAACTGATAGTCATTGTTCCTTAAAAAGCCACAAGAACTACAACCAATTCAAGCAAGGATAAACAATGGAAGTATTAGACTATTTGCAGCCACGATGATGATGACACATCTGGAATAGAATAAAATCATAGAGCATATATTAATGCCATTCATTTCCAGGACAACATTAAACCCTTAGGACTCGTTTGGATAGCACTTTCAAACCTGTTTACAATTTCACTTTTTCAAATTAAAGAAAATGTATTCGGATTTAAGTTTAAATCTAGAAAAAGATTTCGAGAATCGAGAATAATCGCATTTAAGAGAACATCAGAGAACTGGTTTTGGTCATTTTCATGATGAAGGAAGAAGTGATGGGCCTAAAATGCACATAAAAGTGTACTCACAAGTATTATAGTGTGGGGTATTGTATGACTAACATTAAAAATGAGAAGAAAATTATAGCATTTTCTATTATTAAGGTTTTATTATAAACTTTTTTAAAACATAAAGCTTCCACAAAAATATTTTCCATACAAATACTCATTTCAGAAACTCTAAAAAGCAAAAAACTTGTCAAAAAATAAATAAAAAAGAAAACAGAAAATAAAACAGGTAGCCAAACAAGCCCTTGATGCCAGGAGCAGTAACTTTGTCCAAATTCAGTCTATAGACGATTATTACCTTATGCAAATCATCCTTTGTATCTGCTGGGTAAAACTTGCAATCCTCGGGAAATTCAGAATCAAGGGTAGAAGTGCAAATCTTCTTCAAATCCTGTCTTTTTTTCAATTCGCTAGGTAGATCCTAAAGGCATAGCATGAAAGGTAATATCTTTCACTCATGCAAGATTATAATTTCCTCAACATGAGACTTTCATTGCATGAGATGAACGTCTGCAGAATACTTACCTGAATTAACACAACCGTGCTTGGTAGACCAAGAGCTCTAAACACAGAGAGGCAATGAGCTCCAAACGAATCAATGTAATAACTAGAACTTTCTTCTTCACATGAAGAGTTTGCAGATGCTACAAAAGCAATCAAATCGGTAACCTACAGTGCCATATCATCACAAAGAATACATAAGAGAAAAATGAAAAGAAAAAAGAGGAAAGGTCCTAACTCCTAATAAATGGAGCCTGCAGCCCAGACCTATCAAATACAAATTAAGAGCTAAACATTACGTACCTTTGCCATTTCCATGCATGCTAACAAATTACCATGAGGTGCAGTCAAAACCTAGAAAGATATGGTTATACTTTTATAAATTTCAACATTAAACCAATTAAGATTAAATTTTTTTAAAACAGTGTCATCAAGCTTCAGGGAAAGCTCATCAGTAATTAAAAGGTAGTCCTCAATCCACGCGATGTGTGGAGAACTGTGCAAATAAATAAAACATAAAAACAAATACTGTTTAATGATAACGATCATGTCCACAATATCTCCTTTGCTGCTCTCTATCTCTTTCCTCTTAGTAATGGTTAATGTTCTTGTGAGCATATATATATATATATATATATATATATATATATATATTTGAGAGTCCACTAAAATATGTAAACAATCTTTTTGAAGACGCATATGTGCTACAATCTTTTAGTACATACATAACGGGAAAAAATTATTTCAGCATGAAACATGCTAAAATCTTTTGACTCTACATCAAAACATAAAGCAAAATATCAACCCAATAATACAACAAACTGAATAAACCAACAAACCACAAACTCTCATCATCATTGCAGCAAATAGAAAGCCTGTCAAAGATTAATTGTTTAACCAATATCTTTCAAATTGACACCAATCTTTTGTGATAAGGAGATAGAAAAACAAAAGCACTTTAGATGCTTATCAAATTCACTGTTGAATCTGTTATTTCTCATTGAACTACTAATCAGGTTGGAAAAATGTTAGTAACCTCTAACCTTAAACTTTTGTTCCTTGATCATCCATTGCTACTGTCAAAGAGTAACTTTTAACCTTCCAAAGGATTTTTTGAGTTACAAGAAAATAAAAGTTCATGAATCTGTTTTCTGACCATAGTCCTAAATATAGTGATCACAGTTTAACAGGAGAGTAAAAGTACTTCAGCTGATGAGCCTAATATATGTTTTAACACAAAAGAGTGCATTTCACAAAGATTTCAGAGGAAGTATTACGACCATGATAAAAGTATACAGTAGAGGAGCCTACCGTTGTTCTCAACTTGTACTCGGAAGAAGCAACTGCTGGAAACACAGTTCCAGTTTTCCCAGTAGACAATAAGGCCGAAAAATCTTCTGCAAGTGAGCTAAGATTCACAGAAGAAGAAAGTCCAAAGAGAACCTGTGATAAAGAGAGGCTTAAGTATAAATTTTATTAAAGAAAAACCCTTTGGGTGAAAATAAAATTGAAATCCGTAAACATTTCCCATACCAAAGTCGATGGATTAAAGTTGACAATTAGTAGTGATAAGTGCATGCGTCCACTGAACTAAGTGGTTTAAATTATATAGATTAGACACCCTAGAACTGATGGGAAATATAGAGAGGATGGAATTTCAACTAACAGTTAACCTCTTAAATTCAATTCCAAAGAGTTATCAAAAAACCAAAAATAAAATTTTAAAAATCAATCAATCCCATTCATCCTAAACACCAACAATATAGTATACCAATATTTACTGAATTTAGCTCCAGTAAGTTTGAAACAAGAGTTTCGCTATTACAAACCATAACTAAAATACAATAGATATTGCAAGAGTTACTAAATAAGGAAAACGATCCTCACAATAACACGGGGAGGGCTTGTTGATCCGCTGAAGGCCCTTTTTTCTTTCAAATGGGCTGCCCGTTTCTGCTCCCTCATCTACAAAAATTCCAAAAAAAAAAAAAACTTTACAAGGATCTTTATGAATATTACACAAAATAGTCACGCAGAAGAGAAATAATCTGAGAATTACCATCTTGTTACGTTGAAGTCGAGCAGCCCGAGCTCCCTTGGCTACATTGCGCTCGGATTTTGCGATCTTCTTACCTATCGGAACCACAAATAAAAATTAGGCAAGGATTTAAGGCATAAAATGAAGATTAAATAGTGAAATTAAAGTTGGAAGAATAAATTTGAAACCTTTAAGAGAAGTTTTGTGAACATTGCGAGTCGCTTTGGAAGCAAAACGAGTTTTATGGGGCTTGTTCACTTGGGGACGAGAACCTGCCATGGCTAACTGCAACTGAAGCCAATGCGCCCGCGGGAGATAAACCCTAACTTATGAAGAGGAGGGAGCGGCCTTGTGGGGTTTTATTTTTTTTTAATTTGTCTTCGCTTAATCTAATTTATTTATTTTGTTTTGTTTTGTGGTAAACTAGTTTTGAATGGTAAAAATAAAAAATAAAAACCTAAGGAAAATAAAATTACAATCTTTTGCAAGTTGTTGTGAGTTAATAAAAGAAAAAATAAATTTGTTAAATTTAAATTACTATTTTCTTTCAATTAAATCTTATTTAATTTATAAATAAATATTGAGAATATAAAATATATGTGGAAAATGAAATATTCTATCACTTATGTTAATTAACATAGTTTGCGTAATAAAACTCAAATTTATAGATGTAAACAAATTTATAAAATTTATATATAAATTTTACCACTCTCAAATTATTATATTTTTTTTGTGTAATTAAATATTAAATATGTATAAAAGATTTAAATAAAAAAATTAGTTTTAAGTTACACTTACGGACTTATAAAAAATCATTTATGTCATACATTTATATTTTATATATTTAATTATTGTGTGATTATTTATTTAATTAGTGACACATTTTTGGTCATTTTCATTTTTTTTATTTTTAAAAATAATTCATAAAAAAATCGTATTAATAATAGCTTAGTAATAAAAATATATAATTGTGAATAAGTTTATAAATATTAAAATATTATAGAATATAATCATATAAACTTTAATAATATTTAAAATAAAAGAAGATTAACTGAAAAATAGTACTAGTAATAAATTTTTAAAGTATGGAGAGGAATGCAAAATTGTCATTTAAAAAAATAAAATGTAACGGATAAAACTATATCTATCTTCCATCCAACCGAAACTCCTTTCCTTAGCACGCAGAGACTGTGGTAGTAGAAGAAGATGAACATGCTTCTTCTCCCTCAACCACTACCAGCTCCTCGCTTCCATTTAACCACCTTCCTCTTCAACCGCCGCCACCACTTTTTCCAACCTCAGCTCCTAGCCGCCGCAACCGCCACCTCCTCATCCTTATCCTACCACCACCTCGACCAACATGACGACGTCGTTTCCATCCAAAAACCCCGTTACGACTTCCGCCCCCTCCTCCAATTCCTGTCCACCTACGAACCCGCCGAGTTCGACTCACCTTCTTCTTCCCCCACCTCCCTTAACCCCACTGAGCTCAAACTCGTTGGGTTTTACCGAGCCGTCCCAGCTCCACTCTGGCACACGCTCCTAAAATCTCTCTCCTCCGAATCTTCATCAATTTCCACCGCTTATTCGCTCGTGACGTGGCTTCAGAAGCACAATCTCTGCTTCTCGTATGAATTGCTGTACTCGATTTTAATCCACGCGCTCGGACGCTCCGAGAAGCTTTACGAAGCTTTTTTGCTCTCCCAGCGTCAGACCTTAACACCCTTAACCTATAATGCCCTAATTGGGGCTTGTGCTAGAAATGACGATCTTGAAAAAGCCCTAAATTTGATGGCTAGGATGCGACGGGATGGTTACCAATCTGATTTCGTGAATTACAGCTTAGTTATTCAGTCACTTACTCGTAGTAACAAAATTGATTCGGCCATGTTGTTGAAACTGTATGAAGAAATTGAGGCGGATAAGATTGAGCTTGATGGGCAGTTGTTAAATGATATTACTATTGGGTTTGCAAAATCTGGTGATGTGAACAGGGCTATGTTTTTCTTGGGGCTGATTCAGGGGAATGGGTTGAGTCCGAAAACAACTACTCTTGTTGGTGTAATTTCGGAGTTGGGGAATTCAGGGAGGACTGAGGAGGCGGAGGCCGTTTTCGAGGAGTTGAAAGAAGGTGGGTTGAAACCTAGGACGCGGGCTTATAATGCACTTTTGAAAGGGTATGTGAAGAGGGGATCATTGAAAGATGCTGAGTGGATTGTTTCAGAGATGGAGAGTAGTGGGGTGTTGCCGGATGAGCATACTTATAGTTTGCTTATTGATGCATATGGGAATGCAGGTAGGTGGGAGAGCGCTAGAATTGTTTTGAAGGAAATGGAAGCTAACAATGTGCAGCCTAATTCATTTGTATTTAGTAGGATATTAGCTAATTATCGCGATAGAGGGGAATGGCAAAAATCATTTCAAGTTCTAAAGGAAATGAAGAGTTGTGGGGTGCAGCCAGATAGGCAATTTTACAATGTGATGATTGATACTTTTGGGAAGTATAATTGTCTTGATCATGCAATGGCCACGTTGGAACGAATGAGGAATGAAGGGATTGAGCCTGATACTGTTACATGGAATACACTTATAGATTGCCACTGTAAGTCAGGGCATCACAACAAAGCAGAAGATCTATTTGAGGCCTTGCACGAAAGTGGGTGCTTGCCTTGTACCACAACATATAATATAATGATTAATTCGTTTGGGGAGCAGGAGAGATGGGAATGTGTGAAGAATTTGTTGGGGAAGATGCAAAGTCAGGGACTACTGCCTAATGTTATTACATACACGACACTGATTGATATATATGGGAAATCTGGGAGATTTAATGATGCAATTGAGTGCTTGGAGGTCATGAAGTCTGCAGGTTTGAAACCATCCACGACCATGTATAATGCATTGATAAATGCCTATGCACAAAGGGTATGTTGCTACCAAGAAACTTATTTACTACGCATGATCAATTATTAACTTTTGAGTACTAGCTTCCTAAGATTCTTGTTGGGTTATCAACGACAACTTATTACTTTTTAATTTTGGTCTTATACTCTTATCATACTCACCTTTCAAATATGAGTACTTCTTAATTTCAGTCTTAGTATACTTGCCGTTTTTCACATGAATGCTACCAAGAATGATTTACAACACAACTTTCTAGAGTAGTGAGACATTTTATACTAAGTTTTTGGAACAATTTATAGATTGAAGTACATTCTAATTGCTCTTACTTGAGTCGTCAGTCTTCTAATATCCCTCATATCTGACATCAAGGTTGTAACTGTTAAAGAAGAAAAATGACAATGATACCTGCACTTATGTATGTATACCTTAGAGCAAAGACGGGTTCTCTTATGGTCATGTTTGGATATCTTACCTCCTTTTATTTGTTATTTTATGTTGGATTTTGATTCATACTTTGTCAAAAAATGTATGTATGTTCTTGCAAAGACATCTCTAAGGTTTGTTTGTTTTATCTCGATTGCCTTTTAATGGCTTTTTATTGCCTTGTATGATGTAGTTTGTTTTTTTTGTTATCTGTATGCCCCATCATTGGAAATTAATAACTGTCATGAATCTTAATGAATTTTTTTATAAATATATTCAACAATATTATGACCATTTTTATTAAATTGAATATTTAAAATTATTAAATGGGTCATTAAGAGACAACTTACTTTTTAGTTATCAAACAATTTTTAGATTAGAGTAATCATGGAGACATCATAATCAAGATCTTAAGTTTTTCAAACACAACCTAGTCTTTTTATTTTTTTGTTTTGATTCCCTTAAACAAGGCTTTACTGCATGCTTTATGCCTTGTATAATATAGTCAAGTTTACATTGGACATTATTCTGTCATGAATCATTGGAGACTGTCTCTCTCTAGTGGGGCATCCTAAGATTAGAGTATCATGGATCAGTCTCATGAAACTGCATATTCAAACATTCTTATTCTTGTTAGGCTTCTCTCTCTCACATCCTGAAATAATACCCTGACATTCAAGCATTTGCTCAATATGCTGTGAATTGTCAAAAAATTAGTAGGGCTCTTTCTTTATTTGAATATTTTTGACCCAAGCTGAATTCACATTACCTGTTTAGATCACTAATAATAGATCGCCAAGAGATTTTAGATTTTGCAGGTGAGATGTAGAGCTGTTATTAGATTTTGCATGTACTTCTTTGCATCTTACTTTGAACCTAAAACTATTAGCTTTAACTTTCCTATTATAATTCCAAGTAAAGTTACATTTTTGCTTGTATTAAATGTTATCACTGGGAATGCACCAAATAACCTTAATTCTTATAGGGAACTATCTTAAAAACAACAGACACACACATCTTTGCATCTTAATTTTGAGCCTTAAATTATTGGCCTTAACTTGCGTATTAAAATCTCAATTAAAGTTACAACTTGTCTTCTTATAACTAAACATTATAGTTGGGCATGCACCAATAACCTTTTTTTGTTTCCTTCAATTTTCTTACAGGGTCTCTCTGAGCAAGCAGTAAATGCATTTAGGGTCATGAGAGGGGATGGTCTAAAGCCCAGTAATTTGGCTCTCAATTCATTGATCAATGCATTTGGCGAGGATAGGAGAGATGCTGAAGCATTTGCTGTCTTGCAATATATGAAGGAAAATGCAAGTTGCTCTCTACTATTTTTATACTCTTCCTCTCCTTTCCTCTCTCTCTCTCATCTGCTTTTACCTTCATACATCATGTCAATATGACGTTCTTTACTACAGGACCTGAAGCCGGATGTAGTTACATACACTACACTTATGAAAGCTCTAATTCGTGTGGAGAAATTTGATGAGGTATAAGCATAACTATTTTATTTTTTGTGGTTACCAGTAGTGAGGACTCTCAGCTACTTAGATACTTTTGTCTTATATTTGGTCACCCTATTTTCACTGGAAGTACCAGCAGCATCAAAGAATGAAAAATCTGATTCCTGCCTTAGAACAGCATATCTGTTTGGGACCTGAACATTACAAAACTTCAGCCCTATAACCTTCTTGACCAAGTTGATCAAAACTTATTTACTTTGGCAAGTCTCAAATACAACAGGGTTTATAGTACTTTAGAAAGAGTTGTTCACCTTGAATGTTCAAGACTCTATGCACTAAATTTCTAGCCTTTTGATCCTATTCCTTTAAGTGTTTCTTGTTATGATTTCTGTACATATAGTTTTCTTGAGTTAGTCCTGCGTCCCAAAGTAAGAATCCCTTTTGGGAATTTGAGCAATTAACTTTCCAATTTGTATTATGTTTCAATTTACAGTCTAAATGACATTCCTTTGTGACATGCATATGGTGTTCCTTTAAGTGTTTTGACTTTTAAATTGGAATATTTGTCCAGACTGAGGGTATTAAATATTACTTAATAAAGGCATGCTAAATAATTTTAATTTCAGGTACCAGCTGTATATGAAGAAATGATTTTGTCTGGGTGCAGCCCAGACAGGAAAGCTAGAGCAATGTTACGGTCTGCACTCAGATACATGAAACAGACACTAAGATCTCGTAGTTGACAGCACATAAGTTGTTGGCAGAATCAGATTGTCACAAGTTGTAGGCCTAGCCAGAGACTGCAGGCTTAATTACTGTGAACTACCATGAGATGATTGATTTGAGGTGGGTTAGTCCTAACGCCTTGCCAATTAGAATTTGAGACTTACCCCCGACATAATCTCTGCATTCGCAGGTTCATTTCTCAAATATTTCGAACCTGAATTTGGTTGTGCTTTGCTTTTCACTTTCATTATAAACACATGAACGGCATCTTAGTAATCCATCACCGCCATTTCCTACACCAATTGGTTTTCTAGTCTCAAATTAAACATTTTATTTCGTAAGCTGAAATTTGGCATATCTTGTAATTACATATAGATGCAACCGAAGAACAATGATGAAGACTTAAAGAATGAAGACGGATCATAGGCAAAAGATTACAACACTTTATTTTTTCACATGCACCAGTAGACACGCCTTTGTTTGTTATATACTTGCACATATGACAACTTTTCCTGTAATCTTGCAAACGAACTGAACAATGAACTCTAACATAGCTGATGTTGTTGTATTCGTTATTTTCTTTTTCTTGTAACTAACTGAAAGGTTATGAATAAAAATTTGGCACCTTTAACAGAAGCCTTCTATTTCTTAAATTTTTCTTAAAGAGCAGCCGTGTGTAGAGCTGCAAACTAAGCGAACTGGTTCGGTTCAAGGTGTTCCGATGTTTGGAATATGTTTATGTTTGTGAACTGGTTCGACTCGGTAAGTTCGGTTCAACTTGATAAGTTCGGGTTCGGTTCGATTGTTCGAGTTCGATATAGGTTGTTCGTTCGATTTCTTATACTACCTCCGTCCCACAATAAGTGCTTTTTTTAGGCTTAATAGTTTTTTTCAAAATAAGTGATGTGTTGTGAACCATTTTTGCAATATTTTCTCATATATGCCCTTTTCAAGTATTTATTGATCTTACCATTCAATTCGACACTCATTAACTCTTCAACTTCAAAGAAAATATCAATTGTTTGGTATGTGTGTTGACACTTATTATTTCTTATATATATGTTCACTTTAAATTGTTTTTAAAATTTTACATATAAATAATTAGTTTTGGTTATTTCATATTAAATTCTAATGTTTGTCTTATAATGGTTAAATTTGTAGTAATTTTTCATTACTTAAAACATCTTTTGTTTTTAATAATTGATTATAAGTAAATATTTTTATTAAATAATTAATAAATAATAATGTGTACTTATTCACCTATAAATTTTAATGAAAATAAATTTAATATTTTCATAAGAATTTTAACAATGATTGTTGTATTATTACAATTTACATCCCTAATTTAATTTAATTAGATTATAAGTTATAACTCATGTCATAAATCACATAAATAAAGTTATTAATGATCATACAATGATAATTTAACATTAATTAAAAAATAATACAATACTGATTGCTTACATTTACATGAGTTATTAAAATTGTCAAATCGAGATAGATAATAGAGAAATCAAGTCATCAAAGTATTGAAATTTCACTAATAGAAAAATAGTCATTGTACAATTAGTCAATTACTATTGTATATTAACATCAACTATTAATTATATAATAAAAGTATAAACTTAATTTTACCATTTTTGTTTTTTAGTCTTACAATCTTACATACTTGAGAGAGAGAGAGAGAGAGTGATTGATTAACTTTGATTTATCATTTACGTAATTAAGTAATCATATTTAGTGTAAAAACTAAAAAATTATTGAGAAAAGTCTAATTAAACAATATGTCACATACTCACAGTATTGTTTGTATGAAATTAAAATGAGTTATTAATTTAAATTAGAATAAGCAATTTTTTAAATAAAAAAATGAAACAAAGTCTTTAAATAGCTTTGACCCTTTTATCTTAGAATCGTAGTTAATTTATTTAGTTTTAAACAATATAATTATGAAAATTATAAAATAATTATCAAAGATTTATTGTATTCAAAAGTTAATTATCACATCCCTTTTGAATTAAAAAAATTCCTATCGACTTTAAAAAATACTTGATGATAATTGATCTTATTACTTATATTTTAGAACGGATGAAATATTTGGTACTAATACATTTAAAGGTTAACAATATTAGTTTATAAGTCTATTAGATATTAAATTAATTTAAATCAACTAAATTCACATTATTTTAAATCTTAGAATTTTACAATTTCATTATAAAAATCTTAAATAAGACTCTTTGAAATAGATAAAATATTATTCATTTATTCTAGATTAATTATGTAATAAATTATAATATTGACCAATAGTCCACTACTACTAATTTAATTTATATATATATATATATATATAATATATATATATTATATATTTATATCCTATTCCTAAATAATTTAAAATAACAAAACTAATACAAAATAACAAAACTAATATTAGTTGTTAACTTTTAACTTTTCAGTAATCATTTTTGAGATAAATGATGATTATAATATTTGGTCTAATTTTTGATTGAATTACTTAGAGAATATATTTTTGGTATTTATTTAACTATTTAATTTGCTTCAGAGTTCTCAGTTTTCTCAATTTAGTGCATTAGTAAATATTCGTAAACTTGATTTGTTCGATTATGTTCTCATGTTCGGAAACACCAATCGAACCGAACTTGTCCATAACTTCTGATTCGATAGAAGTGCTCGAGTTCGGATTGTTTGCAGCTCTAACAGCGTACAAGATTAGTGGTGAAGAACTAGTATATGAAACCATGGCAAAACAAATGGTTGCCATTGTATCATGGTCACATCCATATAACTAGTCAAGCAACAAATCTGGTTTTGGAGATATTATTAGGTATACATAATCATAGCAGCAAAGCATCAGAACAAATGATTAAATTGAAATTAAGCGTTACCATTGAACATGCCTGCCTGCACAAATACATAATTAACACTATGCCAAACAGAAGACCGTGCAAGGTGACAAGAATAGAGATGAATACAAATTTCTTTTTCTATTAATGCACAATAAATATTAAACAGTTACCAGTACATCAACACAGTTCTGTTCTTTCACAAAAATAATTTTCTTCTCCCAACCTGAAAAGGTAGATGTATTTAAACTACTGAAATAATTTTAATTAAAACTGAAATTTTAATTAAAAAAAAATAATACTCTAAAAAAAAAAACTAAACTAGGAGAATTATCAGAGAGACATTGCAGAAACAATTGGCCTACTACTCTTTGAGATTCTAGAACAAAACATGAACATCAGCAATACTGAGGATAACAAGAAGAGCCTGAAATAAGTTCTAATCTCCTGCATTCCTAGGTCAAGGACCTCCATTTTCTTCCCATATCTACTTTTTCTCTCCATCAGATATCCATTTAGATAGTCATCTATCGATATCAACTTGTTCAATTGGGACGAGTTTTCTGGTTGAAGTTCATCAACCTGGCGTGAACCCATATTAAACAGTGTAAAAAATGCAGCAGACCAATCGTTGATAACTCTCTGAAATCCAAAAGACGAACAAAATTATAGAGTTTAGAGCATAACTCAGTCGAATGAAACAGTAACAACAATCAACTGTAAAACCACCTCCATTCAAAAGAAGTCGTTCAGTGAAATTTAAGAAATATAAAAAAGTGTATTTAGAAGAATATTTTGATTAAAAGTTACTAAGTATAATATAACATACGTTGAAGGTTGCAAGATCAACAGGATTGAACATTTTAAAGCAGTCTTTTGCGGAGGCTGTTCCATCTCCATAAATCTGCCCGTCAACACACATGACATGTCAGGAGTTAGGATATCAATGCATGAAATTCATCAAGCAATAAATTATAAAGAATAGTACTACCTCAAAAGTAAAGGCCAAGGGAACCCTTCCAATGTCAAACATGTAATCTGTAGCTGTCCCATGTGCCAGATACCTATGCGTTTTGAACATGAGAACAGAATTTAAAAATAAAGGGTAAAGAAAAGGGAAAAAATAAAAGGGAAGCTATCCTAAATGTCTGAGATAAGATTGTTAATCTTTGCAATACCGAATGCTAGATCTGAGACCAACAAGATTCAGCTCTCTCTAGGCACCAATGCCATATGGCAAGCCTTGAGTAAATTTCAATCTAAAGCCCCATAAATAATCGGAAACAGCTCTTACATAGCCATTTTTATAAAGTATTGTGCTAGCATAACATAGAACAAATTGAGATAAGTATACAAACCCAACAGAGCCTCCACCAGATCCAACCATGCAGCGGTTTTGGCAATGAAAATAATTCAACTTTTTAAGCATCAACTTCATTCTTTGAGATGACAATCCATCTGGGGTCGTGTTTTTGTGATCGTATGGCATAAACAGAGCCTAAATAACAAGTATATAATGGAGAAAATGTTATTATCAAGCAACGAACATAGTAGATACCATAATATGAATAGAAAAAGGAAGTGCATAAACCACCCTTGACTTTACTGACTATAATGGGAAACTTGACACCCAACCTCCAGGTCCTCAACAAATAAAAGAAAATTGGAGAAAGAGAAGTAGTCCGGATAGGTAATATACACATACTATGAAAAACTTTTTAATATGCATGAAATTGCTTCATAACTAACTGGAAAAAGTTAGAATGCATTGGCAACAAGGGATATTAAGAGATATTAAGGAGTTGAAACTAGAAAGAGGTATGGCATACCTCCATTCCAGAATGCACGTTGATCCACATGTGTGGTTCAAATGTTACAGAAAGTTTCCGCATCAACTGAGTCTCAGGCTCACTAAAAGGACCAGTTCCAGGATTCTCTTCATATGGATCATAGTCCTGAATTTTGGAATAAAGGAGGAAAATATGAAAAGCCACTATTAGAATGAAAACTTGGGCTATAATAGCATAATTTAGAAAGAAACAAAAACTCAACGAGGGACAATGAACCATCAATGTAATTTAAAAGGTAGATTTCTTTCTCACAGACATGTCAACAGACTAAAAGATGCAGCAAAATCATGGAATAGAAATAATGGTTTGTAGCAAGAAGAACTATGAGCTCCTAGTAAATTAAAGCTCCGGTCAGCAAACAGAAATAACCTTCTCCTTTTTGCCCCAATCTACACTCCAATTTCGATTGAGATCAACTCCTCTTCCTGCATTATAAAAACACAAACTAAGCATCCTCACATCTTCTAAAACAGTAATATCAGATTGTATAATCAGTAAGATAAAGTGCAAGACCATTTCTTCTTTCACAAAGGTCTCCATCTTCAACAAGTTTGCGGCCATTCACATTTTCCATTGGTACCAACTGAAAGATAAATTTTTATATATTAGCAATCTGATACTAATTTCTTGGAGGAAGCAAATTTTCTACCTAAAACGGTAATAGCATATTCAACAGATGTAGTAGACATTTCGCTTGTCAAGGTGGTACTGAAACTATGAATTGCAAGAAATTGTCTTCAAATATCAAAACTCACACAAGATAAATTTAATGCACAAGAATGAAACGATATATATACTGCATAGCAATGTTCTACTTTAAAAGTCATATAAAAAACATGAAGTATAGAAAACGTTCTCAAAGAAGCACGATATGATAACATATCTAAAACATTGATTCGCCAGAGAAGATGAATCAGTGAAGCAAGTTCGATCAGATCAATGTCTATATTATACACTGAGCACAAGAAATATAATAATCAACACCGTTACTTGTCAAATGCATGGCAAAAGAGTTCAGCAACTTGAGGAGAAGTTACCTTGATAACAACCTTCTCAAGGGTGTTGTTTAGTGAAACTGGATCCATTTTGGGTAGAAATTGTTCCTCACTTAATATTGAGAGGATCCGCAATGCAAGCTCAGATGTAATGAGCTCCCTCCCGTGCTGCCCAAAACTCTGGAATACAAGCAATTATCTGTCAAAAACACCAGACATTACCAATCTGAGATAATCTAACCACTCTACAACTCAATCTAACTTTATTTACAATCCGGCAAAAATATAGGTAGAAAACAACTTACAATAAGGATCCGGAACTTTGACCTGTCATCAATCTCCTGTCTATTCCGGCAATAAGTAACTACATTAAGTTCAGCTTCATAGCCCCTATTTTTACTTTTAAATGACTCCATCTGTTGTTCAATGTATGATATATATCAGTCAAAATAATAATAACAATAATACATTAAAACTAAAATGACACCTAAAACTTACAGAGAGTTTGTCATGATGACGATTAACCAAAGATTCTATTTGTTCCATTAATGCGCCACTGCCAAAGAACAAAACATGTAACAGAAGCAATTAACAGGCATTTTTATTTACTTTTTACATATGAAAGCCAAATTGAATCTTTATATGCTTAAATGATCGGTCAGTCAAATTTTGAAGAAAGATAAATACGTATTTAATGCACTTAACCGATTAAATTACAATTTTCTTTTCCTTTCTTTACGTTTCTGAACAACCAAATCAACAATAACAAAAATCCTTAAAACCCATTACACGTTTCAAATCAACAGTCATATCGTACGCAAATTTCAATTTTACTAACAGAATTAAACGGAAAGTACCTTTTATGGTAAAGATCGTGATTGATAGGGGTGAAAGAAGGAGGGGTGGGATTAGATTCGGCATAAATGAATGAAACAGAGCAGAGAAGGATGAAAAAGAATGAGGGAAAGGAGGAGAGAGAAAATTGAAGACGAGGACGGCCCATCTGAATCCAAAGCTTTCTCTGTCTTTCTTTGGATTCATTTCTTCATTTGATTTCTCATAACTTCTGAATCTGAACGAGAAATTAAGCTAAAAAAGAAAAATAAGATGAAGATTTTGTTGGTTTTTTTTCGATTTCTTCTTGTTTTCGATGATGGAGATTGGAGAGGGGAAGGAATTCGTCAGGCAGGCTGTGTTTTATAATTTGTCCACCTTCAACGGTTCTGATACCTTCATTCGGATTCCAGTTCAGCGGCATGCGTATGTTCTTTCATTTTATTTTTTTATTTTATTTATAATAATGGAGTAGTCATTTTCTTTTTCTTTTTTATGTTTTTGTGAATATTTTATGATTTATGTGACGGTGGAAAATGGAAATTCATGCAATATTTGATTGGAGTAAAAAGTACGAGTACGGTTTGTTTGGGAAGTTTCGAATCATGTTGAATTGGTAACACGGATTTGTTTGGTTCTTTTTTGATTTCAATGATTAATTAATTATACATGACATTTTAGTTAATTTTTTTAAAATTATTTCTGGTGAAAAATATTATGAGAATATGAGATAAATATATAATAAATAGTATTATAAACAATTAATAATATATTTAATATTATATAATTATTTTTTAATTTTTTACGCACAATTCTCTAAAACGTTCATAAATAAATCTAATAATCTTATAAATAAACCCCACTTATAATTTATGTCAAGAAAAATTATTAAATTTACATATAAAAATATTAATTTTCTTTTTTTAACTCAGTACAATTTTAGTACAACATTTTTATAAATCAATAGTGTGGGATATTTTATCAAATTACTTAATTTTGATAACCGTTATCGAAATATTGACATCCCTAATAAATATTATTTGCTAAATTATTGTAGTTGAAACAAAAATAAAAATGAAGTTTGTTCTTGGTATTATCCACAAGCAAATCAATGTCCTTTATGCATGGGCTTTTATTGATGCTATCAACTTGGGCCAATTCTTAGTTTAGTCTATAAAGTGGATCGTCTATTAAGTGATTCAATTCAAGATAAGGCCCATTTAACAAAAGACTTACCCAAACTACTGTGATCTCTCTTCATGAGCTCAGAAAAAATGAAGTTGGGATGATGCTTATAATCAATCGAACAAGTCCGTTAGGGAGTTTGGTGTCTCGAGTTCGAGTCGTGTGAATGGAGAAAACGGTGTTGGAGAGAATTCCTACTCTTGTGGGTCTAACCGTAGCGATCTAAATTAGTTGCGGGATACCGGAGGTGAGAATCCAATGCCTCATGATAATTATGTAATAAATGTGATATTTCTCATTCATTCTTTCTATAGTCAAATCAATCTATAAAGTTTGACTTGTTATTTATGTAAGAGTATGCATGCATGACTAATCATGAATCCGTGTATTTCTTTCCTTCATAAACAATGACTTGTAGTTTTAGTTTAGACACGAGTGCATTATTTTCAAAGTCCTTCCCCAATACAAGTGCCCCTTGTCTTAATTTCTTTCTCACCAGTCATGATATCATTTATTGTCTCCTTGACTCTTCCGCTGGGTTGCAACAAATAAAGATTATTATTATTATTATGAACCACTAATAAGTGATGATGACGATGATGTTGTGGATAAGTGATGAGGTTTGACTATGTTTGTGAATTCGAGCATGTTTGCTTGATTTGATCATGTTATATGGACATGTTCGAATTCGATTAATAGTGTTTGAGTTCGGTTCGAGTTCGTCAAAATTCATTCGAATCGAATCGGATCGTTTAATAATTAACATTACAAATTAATGGATTGGATAAACATTTAGTTCGTGACTAAAAGATTGTCTATTCAAATTTTAGTCAAAGCATGCATTCTCAAGTTTTCTTTTGCCATTAATGTTGTGGATAAGCATTTAGCTCATGAAATTTGCGATGGTGTTTGATTATGTTCGCGAACTCGAGTATATTCATGACTCGTTTATAAACTTCGAATATGTTTTTACAAATTGACCGTTCGCAAAATATTAACGATCCGAATTCGCACATGTGTGTTGGTTTGATCATGTTATACGAACATGTTCGAGTTTGTCAAAATTCATTCGATTCGAATCGAATCGGATCGTTTGCAGCTCTACTAATAATTAATATTACAAATTAATGGATTGGATAAACATTTAGCTCATGACTAAATTTATACTTAATTATCTGTATTTAAAAACTGGAATTACAATCACAGATTTATAATCCGTGTGGGTCGATATGCTTAATCGTTAGATAAGTAAGGAGCAATGAAAAGGAAAAAAAGAAGACGAAAGATTAATTTGGCATAGGACTTGGATCCAAAGAAGCCAATGCAAGGAGGTCTAAATCATGCTCCAAAATATTCATCTCTTGTTCATCTAGTGTCACCCATGCTTCTATTCCTTCACCACATTTTGTGTCCATCAAAATGATGAGATTCATAAACACTCGTGCACCATTTAAACCAACACTACTCACCCAAACAGGCTTCCCCCACCCAAAATCAGCCTCATAAAAACCAAATTTACACCAGCTAGTAAAACCATAGCAATCCACTCCCTCTCTGCACCCAAATTTCCCAATCTCCTTCAAACATCTACTCATCACTTTGGACCCTTTGTCCCCTCGGATTTTCTTCACAAAATCGCCATTTATTTTCGATATACCTTTCCTCACCTTATCCACCAAGCCCTCGAATCCCAGCTGATCATACTTTTCCCTGCATTTGGCACTAGCAATCCAAATTATGTTCCCAAGAGAAAAATCGGACAACGTTGGTACAGTCCTTTTTCGAAGATTCACAACGTGAGTAAGAATGGAAGGCCTATTCTTTTTTCCTGATGCAGCCGCAGCAGAAGCCATACCACATTTCCATATAAAAGCAGACACAACTTCAACTCGAGTAGGCTGGTGCACAATATTTGAGGAATTTGCCTCGGCCTTAAGCGTGGCTATGGCCGATGCATCAAACACTAGTCTCCTAGTAACACACTTGCCTTTCTTAAACAAAGATCCCCACATAACCATGGCTGAATCTCGGAGCCATAATTCATCCGTTGGGAACAAAGAAGACGACGCCATAAAATCAGGAAAAATAATCTCATCATCATAACCAACAGCATTAGCATTTGCATTTGCAGTTGCAGCCCAGGATTTCAAGAAAGTGTTTAGTGCAGCCCCATCAAGAATCTTATGCGAAACGCACAAGCTAATAGCAAACCCCCCACACTGAAAAACATTCACTTGAATATTTGTTACCCGCCTTTTTTTGCTGCTCGACGACTCATCATTAATAAAACCCGGCGGCTCACAAGGGAGAAATTTATTATGTATCAACTGGATATCAGGACTGCCTAGAAAGTCAGAGAGATGTGTATTAACCTCTGCCACCGCGAAATAAGCCCCTTGGTCGTTACAATTAATGGAAAGATCATCTTGGATTAGGCCGGCTAGAGGGTAAAATCGAGTTAATGTTTGGGATAATGATTTTTTTAGAAGGACTAATTTTTCTTGGACACCATTAATATTGGGATAAAACAGGACAATGGGTGCGTAAGGGGCAGGAATGAGTTGATCCAATAGAGAAAGTTTGAATATTTTTAAGTGTTGTGGAGTTGGGGAAGATGGTTTGATGCTTTCTTTTGAAATGATTTCAACTTTCACCATTTTTGCTTGTTTGTTAGTGGGTTGGATGGATGGATGTGGACAATTTTTGCTCAACATGCACTGGTTATACTATATATATACATGCATACATATATAGAAGAAAGAATAGGTAGAGGAGGAGATAAGATCAATGGTACAATCTTTGTCTTGTTGTAAATTCTGAAAATTGAAGATTCCTTCTAGACAAAGACAAAACTCATCAGTCTAGCTATTAGTGTCCCACTTTAATTAGCGCATGGATGGTATTGGTAGGTAATCCTTTTCTAAAGCAATTGGTACATAATATAAAATTGCAATTGATATGCTGATAATATTTTTAGGAAATTGATATTTTCACAAACACTTTTTGATATTTCCACATGAAAAGTGTCGCTATAGATGTATAGCGACGGTAAAAGCCGTTGCTTTGGGATTTATAGCAACACTTTTCACGTGAAAATATTATTTCCGGTTGTAGATTTATCAGTTTCCTATTTTTATTTACTATTAATCAAGGTAGTTAAAGCAGACATATTTAACAAGGTAATTACTGTTGCAAAAGTGCAGATTGTAGAAGTGTTTTTAAATGTATTAATGACAATTTTAAGGTAAGTGTATAGCATGAGGATTGAGATTTTATTTTATTTATACAATTTAAGGATAATTTTGTACTTTTTACTTTGGCAAAAATGTTGGCTTTTGAATGTCAAACATGTAAGCGTGCTTGTGCTTGTAGATTTGGTTGTTAAAATTGTCACTTTTATAATTTTATTCCACACAAGTGTCATAATGTACTGTAAAAACCGTCTCTATAACGACGATTTTTGTGAACTATTTTCTATAAATTTAGTTGTTGAAATTATCGCTTCTATAATTTTTTTCAAGTTCAAAAATACCCTACCCCGGTGGCGGAGTACCCCACCCAGATTAACCAAATCCTAACTCGGTCCAACCTAATTATTAGTGATACCAAATTAATCACATACTCAACTTAAGATCAAATATGATAATCTACCTATAGTCTTTTTTATTTATTTATTTTATATGATCACAAATTCGAGTCAATCCATTAAAATTAGCACTTGAGCTACATGATGAAATTGGACTAAAAATTCATTTTAATTCAGTAGCTTTTTTAAAACCGCAAATATATACGTACATTATACAACCAACAAAGTTACATTGTCAAACAGCAATTTATTTCAGACATAACAAATCTAGCTGCCATGTGACAAATGTAATATTTTTGCTTGCTTAAATCCACAAGAAGATGTTACCTTGTAGTAGCAGGGGGCTTATAGTTTGCTGGTCCTGCTCTTTGAAAGGCTTCCCATAGCCTTAGCTTTTTGTTTGAGAATGAACTTTTGTGTCTTTCCTGTCGATGTTTTAGGCAAATCCTCGAAAACCACAGTTCGAGGAGACATGTAATGAGGCAAGCGACTACGACAATAACTGATAATCTCGTCACCAGTTGCATTAAACCCATCCTTCAACTTCACAAATGCGCAAGGGGTTTCCCCCCAATGATCATCAGGTCTTCCCACAATAGCTGCTTCGAGAACTGCTGGATGACTAAAAAGCACAGCTTCCACCTCTATCGTGCTAATATTCTCTCCCCCGGAAATAATTATGTCCTTAGACCGATCCTTTAGTTCAATGTAGCCATCCGCGTGTTTCACCCCTAAGTCCCCACTTCTAAACCACCCACCTTTAAAGGCATCTTCTGTTGCTTTAAGATCTTTCAAGTACCCATTCATCACAGTGTTGCCTCTGAACATGACCTCGCCCATTGTTTTTGCATCTGGGGGTACACTTTTCATGGTATTAGGATCTTTAATGTCGACTTCCTCCATGCCAAGATGGTGTAATCCTTGACGGGACTTGATCTTTGCCTGTGTATCACGAGGGAGAGTATTCCACTCTGGCTTCCAAGTGCAAACGGTTCCAGGACCATATGTTTCTGTAAGACCATACGAGTGAGTGACATAGAATCCTAGCTCTTCCATCTTGAAAAGGACCTGAGGCGGTGGCGGTGCAGCACCGGTCATCACCATCACCTTTCCCGGAAGTGGCTTTTTGACTCCATTGGCTGCATTAATTATCATATTCAAAACTGTAGGTGCACCACTCATATGGGTTACATGGTGCAGGGCAATACTCTCAAAAACTCCCTCTGCAGTGACATTTCTTAAGCAAATATTTGTACCACCCTGTGCTGCCACAGCCCAAGTAAGGCACCAGCCATTACAGTGAAACATTGGAACTGTCCATAAGTAGACGGGCATAGAGCCCATTTCATTAAGAAGAGCACCAGCAAGAGAATTGAGATAGGCACCTCTATGACTATACACAACACCTTTTGGACTTGATGTTGTTCCCGAAGTGTAATTAAGCGAAATAGGATCCCATTCGTCGTGCGGTCGTCTTATCTCAAAATCTGGGCTTCCTGTTGATAAAAGAGACTCGTACTCATAACTTACTGAAGGGAAAACTATTTTAGAGTGTGATGGTTTATCAGACTCGGGGATGATTACAAGACGAGGCAGCTTGGTGAGTAGTGTCTTCGATAGGATTTCAATTGCTCCTTTCACAATACCAAGAAATTGGTAATCTACAAATATGAGTTTGGCATTTGAATGTTTCAGTAATAGTGACACCATTGCTGAATCATGACGGATATTAAGAGTACAAAGAACTGCCCCGGCCATTGGAACTCCAAAATGTAGTTCATACATAGCTGGAATATTTGGGACCAAAGCGGCAACCTGCTCAAAAGATTATAATTGAAAAGCTTAATATGAGAACTACAAATAAGAACACTAGAATCTAAAATTACATACTTTTCCTTTTCTTTCTCCAGCCTTTCTATTATTTGAAAGAAGCAACTATTTTTATCTTGCTTCAAACACAAATGAGGCTGGAAATAAGATTATCTAGAAAATTGAACTTATTTATGGTCTATGTTATTTAGGATTTTATTTGAACTGTGCTTCAAACATTAAAAGGAGCACAGTTACATGTGTTAAATAAGAAAGATTATATACTACAAAAGCAAAAGAATAACATAGACCACATTCCAAATGATACTCTTGGTTCATCACTTCTAAGGTGTTCAAGCTGCAGTCACAAAATTCTCAGTTATTGAGCAGAACTATTTTGTCCCTTTTACACCTTATTAGCCTTTCCTATAAGAATGCTAGAAAATGAAATCATTGGAACATGTGTTATCCTTTGCATGACCTAATCAATTAAATAAAGTCATATCTTTTTCATCTTCTGAAAGGTATATATTCCGGCTAGGACAATATACTGATAAAGGGAGACCTGATTGTTTTGAAGAGGAACTTCTTTTCTTCCAATCAGTAAAAATAAAGGGCAACAAAAGAACTTGAGTCTAAGAAAATTGACAGAATCCTTTAACTTAGGTTTTTAAGAAATGCCTCGGTCTTTTACATACTCTCACATACTTAATCTCGGGCAATCTTTGAAATATATATTTCTCAAAAAGCAGGTGATTTGATCATTTCTATACCTCATCAAATATTCAGCAAGTTCTACAAATAGCCATCTACTTCTATTGAATATCCTACTCTGTCATCAATCTCTTGGATAGGAGAATAGAAAAAGCGAAAGAAACATATTGGCATATAAAGCAGTGTCACACAACAAATACTGGTCAGTACATGTGGAATTCAAAACTAATAACTATTGAAGCTCAAGATCATTGGTAAGTACTGAGTGGTAGACCCTTCTTGCATAATGACTACTAGTCAGTAATCATTATGTACACTAGAATATGTAGGCCACTTGTGCTAATTCTTTTAATTATTAATACCAAACACACAACTTTTCTTCTTCGGAGAATTCCAAGGATTGTCATGTCAATTTAATAGTAGATGTAGTTCCACTTAAGATTCTCCAAGAAATCTGAAATTTAAAGCACCAAATAGGCCATGGAGAATGAAAATAGATATGCAGAGTATTTATAAAATTTTAAGATAGTAGGCAAAAAGCATAGAAGTTCTGACAACTAAGAATGGTCAATTGCATAAAGTTCTATTTGGGTAAAATCCAGTACTATTGCAAATTTCAACAAATTAAGTTTGCATTAAGGTTTCCAGCTTGGGCCTTGCGCGAGAGACCATCTCCTTTCCAACCCATGATGCAACTCAATTAAGTGCCAACACTTTATATAAATAAGGACAAGAATTGATATTGCCCCATGTGAGAAGAAACTTGTGAAACTATCAAATTTACTTGTGAAAATATCAATTCCCTACTTAAAAATGCAACTGTTGTTCCACCTTTTTAAACTTTCCCCTTTCCCTTTGCTTTTGTTTTTATTTATCTCTCTTCCCTCCCCCAACCCCCTTTCATTTTTCCAACTTTTTTTTATTTACATCTGTTTTATCTTTATATTTTCTTCCTTGCCTTCCTTGAAGGGATTCATTTTCCAGCCTAACTATCTTCTCTTGAGTTAAAGTACCAGCATGTAAATCTTAGTATTTCAGGGGCAAAGCACTTGAGCAGTTGAGCTTTAAAGTGGAAACAAGCATTCAAAAATTTGAACTTGTGACCAAATTTAACTGACATCTAGTATATAGTAGCAGCAAGAAGTTCAATTCAAAATTATTTAAGTTCTTCGAATTACCAAAAACACAACATTCAAAAAAAAAATAGCAACTAGATATAGTGATTAAAAGCAACCTCATACATTAGCCAAATAAGGACATCCCTCACATACTGAGACACATAAGTTATAAAATCTAAAAAGGTAATAAATAACACATAAAAATTCCAACAGAACACGCAATTAAGATGGACTGTGTAAACATTCCCTCCTTTCATTCCAAAATTAGATATACATTTTAAAAACGAAACAAAAACTTTTAAGGATAATTTTATGTTTTCATATGTATACACACCAGAGCAGTACTAGGATCATGACAAGTCATTATTAATGATGTGTCTTGTGTGGATGAAACTTTAATTCTCAAAATTTGGAACCCAATTAATAAGGAATTTGAAAAGGAAGGGAGTAAATGGAATTAGTCCAGACCCAGAAATATAAGGAGAAAACATAAAAAGAAAGGAATTCGATAATCTACAGTAACAAACAATTGATTAAAAAGCCAAAAAATAATTGCAAACCCAACAGAAACTGAAACTCACAACATCTCCACGGGAAATCCCAAGGTGGGTGAGAGCAGAAGCAAGTCTAATGCACCTCTCAAACGTATCTCTCCAAGTGAACTTAACATTATCCCCATAAACAAGAGAGATCCTGTCCCTGTAAACAATTGCAGATCGTTCCAAAAAGCTTATTGGGGACAGAGGAATGTAGTTTGCAGAGCATCGAATCGTGCCCTCCATTGATTTTCGTTAAAGAAGATTGAGTCTTTTTGGTTTTGGATGAGAAATTGGAGCTTTTGTAGAACAAGCTAAAGTCTAATAAGCTGACTAGATCACATATAACTAATTTCTTGTGATGTGATGCGATGTGATGTGATAATTGATATATATATATATATATATATATGGATTCCATCCTAAAAAAATTGTCGGTACAGGTAGTAGCACAGATAGTAGCGGTGGCCAAAAATAAATGGCTTCCCAACAATGAGATCGCGTTAACGTGGATGGAATCTATATATATATATATAGGAGTTTCTTCCATATGAATAGGTTCTTTATAAAGTCTTGTCAACACCTCTTTTTAGGCAGATTGATGATGAGCTTATTGGAAGGTGAGAGATGAAACATAAATATCTTTCGGTAGTAACAACTTCTATCTTGGCTTTTATTTTAATATGAGGACCCCACCATAGTCAACATGTTGTCGGTTTGTTTAACTAAAAGCGAATTTTAATATTAAATATATTTATAATGCAGTTTATGCAAACTTAAAAAAAAAAAAAAAAAAAAAAAATTCAAACCCTGCACAACCTCTTACTACTTGTATAAAATGCACAAGTTGTTTTATTTGATATTTTTATAACAATATTTGTTATTTTATAAAACAAATATTTTTATAAAATAAATATTTTATAATAACAAATAAAGAATATAAAATATTTTATAAAAACAAATATTTTTATAATAACAAATAATGAATATAAAATATTTTTATAAAAATAGCAAATAAAGAATTATAAAAATATTTGTTATTTTATAATAGGATATAAAATAGGACATAAAAATATTTTTATAATTCTTTATATAACAAATATATTAATTTCTTCCCACTTTAATTTAAAATATTAATTCTTTATGATATTTTATGTGAGACCCCGATTTTATCAATAAAGATTTAAATTTTATCGAAATAATTTTTAATATTATGGTGTGAATTTGAGATAAATATTATAGTTGTGGTAGTATTTATAAATTTTACAAAATATGCACAGTGGTTATATTATATTCGATTGGGGAATATTAGGTTTAACGGGGAATATTCGTACAACGGCTCAATCATTGGTGGACCCCATTAATGTAATTATTCATTTCGGATTGAGAAAGCGACAAAAATATTTTATTGAAATAACGGCGGAAGTTTTACAAAGTAGTTCTTGTTGAACTACTTTCGGTAGTAAAAAAATGCGATACGTGTGGTTGCGTAGTAAATACGGTATTGATTATTGACGCTTTATGTGAGAAGTCACGGTTTGATTCCATTATTCACGATTAATAATATGAATTATTATAAGCGATAATGACGTTTTATTTTATTCGTATTATTAACGTAATAAAAGCGAAACATCTTTTATATAAAATAGAATACTTTATTAAAGTTATTACATAAATAGAATATATTATATTTTATTATGCGTAGTGTTTGCGTAGTGTTTTGCATAGTATTGCGTAGTGTTTTGCATAGTAGAAATGTTTTTATATAAATAGAATATATTATATTTTATTTAAAAGATTTTTCTTTAAATATGGACCGTCACGATTAAAAAGTAAATCAATCCTGGATAGATTCATGGATTAATTCTTACGCATTCCATTTTCCTATAAATAGAAGCTCATTCCTTCATTATTTTCTTACGAATTCATTTGAAACTCTGAGAGAAATTATAGAGAAAGCTATAGGAGAGAGTTATAGAAAGAAGAAGAGTGATTCGCTACTTCACTACTTCTATATTCATTTTTTTACGGTAAGGGGTGTTATTCTTTCTTCTTGAAGAGAACTTACATTATTCCATTCATTATTATTACATTGGAATAACCTATAAAAGTGGCATACCCTATACATAACTCTGTATCATGCAGATACCCTATACTTGGTGAAATCCTTATGTTATTCCATTGCTTATTATTACATTGGAATAACTTGTATATGCATGATTTACCTATACTTGGTGACATTCTTTCTATTATTACATTGGAACATCACATGCGTGTGTTTTACAGGACTGGTTCCGATTTTTTATTATTCTGTTGGAACATCACATGCGTGTGTTTTAACGGACCTGGTTAAAATCTTTATCATTCTGTTGGAATATCTGTCGTGTGTTTTAATCGGATCTGGTTCCATCTTTATTATTCTGTTGGAACATCCCGTTTGTGAATTTCACACGACTGGTTCCGTTATTATTATTACATTGGAATAAACTGCCTCATGCAAAAATACTGCATGCGTGGTGATTTCTTTTGTTATTCCATTCTTTATTATACCCGGTTGGTTAAAACTTTGACTTTATACTCCATGAAATTAGTAGAATATCATTGATATTTGCGTTTCATCCGATATCTTTTCATGGAAATATTCTTCCGATCATTCTTGAATTTTACTCTACGAAAGCGATGTCGTGTTGACAATTTGGACGTTAATAATTCATGGATTAAATAATTCTTGAACTTGTTTTATTGAATTACTTATGTCATTGTCATCATCCTCATGTTATATTATGTTATCTTTGGCTTACGATGCATAGATGAACTTAGTATGATTATGACTCGGGGATCACTCGGTATAATCATGACTTGATATAAATGATGTGACAAAAGTCCTCGGTCTGTAATGTAATGCGTTGATGGATAGTCTTTGGTATGATTATGACCGAGGGGTGATTCGGTATAGTCGTGACCATTGATAATTTGATGAAAATCCTTGGATAGTAGATGCAGGGGATGATTAGGTGTGGTGGTTTATTTATTAAGTCGAGTCTCGTGATAAAAATTGATGAAAACCTTTTAAAACCTAAAAGATAGTAGACTTTATTCTCTACTTGACTCTTTTAATGGATTGCTTATTCATTGCAGATTAAACCGGTTTATCATTGTATTTTATCGGTTTAACATTGTTGAAGGCTAATGATAATTTATTACGCATTATCTTAGTCATAATATTTCTTCTTGGGCTAGTTGAGCTCACCCTTTCTTTCTTTGTTCTCTTGAGGAAATGAGAACATAATTTGAGACGAGTCGTGGAGCGTAAGTAATGGTCCGGAGGATAGCATTAGTAGTCCTCACTATTACGTGAAATAGTGTGATAATAGTTGTAATGAGGACTCCTTTTGAGTTTGTATAATATCTAGTAGACAAAATTTGTATTCAAACTCACGATTTATGTCGTATTGTACCACGCAGTTATATTAGTAAGTTGTATTTGAATTTATGTACCATGTAAGTGGCGACCCAAGATGGGTGACGTATATCCTAATTTTGGGGGCGTCACAGTTGGTATCAGAGCTTAGGATATGATCCCTGGCTAAGATGTGAGATAAGAACTAGGAGGGGAGAGACGGGAAATTCCTTCGCTAGTATGACCTACCTAAGTTTATTTGGTATTTAATTGGTCGGTCAGAGTATAGGGATAATATTTGATATATTAATTAACCCTTGTGTTGTGGCGGTGTTTGGAAATGGCAGCTGAAAATATTCACAATGGAGTGAATGTGACCGTTGTGACACCTTTAATCACTAATCGAGTTAATGCGATTGTCGGGACGAGGAACAAATTAGAGATATCCACGTAGTAAATGAAGAACTAATTATTGCTTTTAGAAAGCTAGTTGCAGAGGTAAAATTGAAAGTGAGGAAGAAAGAGGAAGAAGAGGAACACGAGGAGAATTGGTTAGAAGAAATTTATGATCAAAACTTAGAATTACAAAATCGTGTTCGTGAGCTAGAAAACGAGGTTGAAGAAGCGGCAAGCGGTCGTGGAACAAAGGGATCTGACAATTCAAAATTGGGTTACAGATATGTGATGCTCGAACAAAATCACGCTTTGGCGGGGTGTAAGATATTAAAGTTGAAATCGAGAATTTTAAAATCAAAGATCGGTGAAAGAAGAAACAATGAGCGAAGGAGAATAGGCGATGCGTGGGTAAAAGGCTGACTGTAGCGTTGATAGTGTAAAAAGGCGTCCAGATCCAATAAAGCCAAAATAGATGAAATGGACTTTGCTTTTGACAAGAATTGGGAGAACCAACATCGAATTGAATTACCCATGCATAGCGGTCAACCCGAATTCGATATGGATCGGAGAATAATGATTCAAATCATGGATCAGAATGTGAAGAAGCACTTAAGGGTGGAATGTACCTATAGTAAAAGTCAAACTTCGGTAATTTAAGCGAGAGCGTTTGTCGAGAAACCGAACGAAGTTAGCACGGGTTAGTTAATTATAAATTCTTGCGAAGTCTATACCTTATTAGATACCGGTTCTACCCATTCTTTTATCTCTCTTGCTTGCGTTCAACGTTTAAATTTGACTCCGGAAAAATTAGACTTTGATTTATCTATTGAAACTTCGTTGGGAGAAACCTTCGTTACCTCCACTGTTTATTAATCTTGTTGTTTCAAATAAACACTTTCACGTTACCTGTCGATATTATCTCTTTGAAAATACTTGCCTTTGAGGTAATTTTCAAAAATGATTGATTAACTACTCATTATTCTTTTCGTAAGGTTGTTAGCTTTTATATTTATACCAACTGTTTATCTGAATTCAAAGTAACCAAACCCTAAAGTTAATCACTGTTATATCAAGCCATAAGTAAAGAGCCCCGAACCTTTCATTGTTGACTTCCTTGTGTGGAATGCACCGAAGCCAGACTTTCTGTAGGCGACATCGTGAATGAAGATGGCAAGGTTATAGGTATCATTGTGAGGTACTATCTAGGTTAGGGATAGAAGTCACAGTTGGTATCAATGTGACGTACTATCCAAGTCTTGGATAAGAGTCACAGTATTGAATGATATTTCTATTATTAATAAATTTCCTGGCGTATTCTTGAAGACTTCCTAGCCTACCCTAGAACGTGAAATCGAATTTTGTATTGACCCCAAAGTACAAAACCCATTTCTTAAAACCTCAAATATTTCTTCAACTAAAAGGATGCATTTACGAGGATTATGATGAAAGTCATAATAAAAGTATAGAACTGATGAAAATCATGGGTATATGAAGTATTAGTAAGTTTTATGATGAGTCATGTTGGTTAGTATGTAAAAACATGAAAGTTTCTTAGAAATCACAAAGAGTTGAAAATCGATTTTAGTGAAAACGTAACATGAAATTCAATTGACCATATCTCCTATTATATTTTGAATTTTTGAATGTGGTCAAGTCCTAGAGTTAGATCTATGAGTTACCTAACTAATCCAAGTGGAATTACTGGAAAAGGTGTTGTAGATTTTTGTGTGGACTGATTTTAGCAAAGGAGTGCAAAGCTGCAAAAACCGAAAAAGCTTCTGCCATGATTTTAGAGAGGCTGTTTCAGTCACTTAAATTATGAGAAAAATTCTGGCCTTTTGGGACATGAAAGTATATGGTATAAAGTACCTCCTGTCCAAAAATGAGCTCATTCTGACTTAAAATGAGCAAGTTTTGACCATTTCAATATTTAGGTTTTTTCGACGGCGAAAACGCTATAACCTGGGAGTTCTATAACTCAGATGACCATGAAATTTAAACTGGAAGCTCACGTTAAAATGGGTAAGGTCCTGTCAAGATTTGGGAATTTTGGAGTTAAACTTGAGGTAGCTAATTTCTTAAGGAATTAATTAGGAATTGATTTTTGAAAAATAGTAAATGAATTTTAAAATTCGAGAAAAATATATTTTCATCATGGGACTATATTATGCTAAATCCCAGAAAAGAAATATTTTGGGACTGATTTGGTATTTTCATGAAAATAGTTTTATTCTGAACATATGAGTTAAATATGTTATGTGAAGTAACAAAGTTGAAAATAATATTTTATGGCTAGAGGATCCTATATAGAATATATGCATATTTTTTGATGAGGATTTGATAATTGGTGATGATATTTTATGAGTATGGCATTTTGAATGATTAAATGCATTATATGGTAAAGCGTAAACAATTGAGATAAATTGTTTATAAATTTAAGAAGTGATTAAAATATTATTATAATATTAATGTTATTAGATTATGAGATTATTAAGTGATTGATAACATGGGGATATTCTTGAATCCTGAATAAATTATATTATAAATGTTTAATATTTATCCTTTATCTCATTTGATTGATTCTTTATATCATTATCCTCGTGTTTATATTATGTTGAAAGTCATACGTGTTTTGTAGTGCATAGATGGACTTGGTATGATTATGACCGAGGATTGTTCGGTATAATCATAATCAGTAAATGAATACACAATTATCTTTTCGTAGTGCATGGATAATTTGTGGTCGTGATACTAATGAAAACACAATTATCTTTGGTACAGTAGTGCATGGATAATTTGTGGTCGTGATATCTTAATGAATACACAATTATCTTTTGGTAGTAGTGCGGTGGATAATTTGTGGTCGTGATACTAATGAATACACAATTATCTTTCGTGAAATGCATGGATAATTATTATGGTCGTGATACTAATGAATACAGTTATCTTTGGCCATAATATGCATGGATAATTTGTAAGACCCCAACTTTTATAAATAAAGATGAATTTTTCTATAAATATTATTTTGAATATTATGGAATAAATTTGATATAATGTTATAGTTGTGGGTAATATTTATAAATTTTGCAAAGTATGCAAGTTGTTATAAAATATTCGTTTGGTGGGGAATATTCTTTTTGTTAGGGAATATTAAATACAATGGCTCAATCATTGGTGGACCCCCTAATGTAATTATTGTCGGATTGAGAAAAGCGACAAAAATATTTTATAAAAATAACGGCGGAGGTGTTCTGAGTTAAAAGCTGTTGAACTACGGTGGTAAAAAAATGCGATGTCTGGCGTAGTTGCATAGTAGCACACGGTATTGATTATTGATGCTTACGTGAGAAGTCACTCATTTATGCTCGATTATTGCTACGATAATTCTTTGCATCATATCTCTTATATTATTGATTCAATTATTGTCACATTATCAATCGTATAATATGTTATAGTATTAAATCAATAATTGAGGCGACAAGTTATAAATGATTAATAATTGTTGAAAGATTAAATATGTGTTGATGAAAAAAATGATTTGTGGTAAGTTTGATTATTTTATGGGGTATATATATGTCATCATCTAAGAGTCTCTTCGTCGATAGTAATTACCTTCGTCGATAGTAATTACCCTTGTGAATAGTATTTTCGTTAATAGTAATTACCTTCATCGATAGTAATTATTACTTGTGAATAGAATATTTACCTTCGTCGATAGTATTTACCTTCGTTAATAGTAATTACCTTTACCAGACGTCGAACCACTTGTCGTTTCACATTCACAGGCGTCGAAGGCCAAATTCGTCGAAGCCACTTGCCTTTTTTTTTCACGCGAGGTGCTAAGCTAGAAATCTTCTATAAATAGAGGCCTAGGGCTTCATTATTTTTCACGAATTCATTCAAGCTATAGAGAGAAAGTATAGAGAGAATAAGAGAGAAAGAAGAAGAGTATTTTGTTCTACTGCTTGCGATATTCAATCTCTACCAAATGTAAGGGTGTTATTCTTTCTTATTCATGAAGAGAAGCTGTTGTTATTCCATTGCTTATTATTACATTGGAATAACTTTGTATAAGTGGTTTACCCTATACTTGGTGACATTCTTCTATTATTACATTGGAACATCACATGCGTGTGTTTTTACAGGACTGGTTAAAATCTTTTTATTATTATTACATTGGAACATCACATGCATGTGTTTTACAGGACTGGTTAAAATCTTTTTTATTATTACATTGGAACATCACATGCATGTGTTTTACACAGGACTGGTTAAAATCTTTATTATTACATTGGAATATCCTATACGTGTGTTTTTTACAGGATACAGTTCCATCTTTATTATTACATTGGAACATCACAGTCGGTGTGAATTTCACGACTTTGGTTCCGTTATTTATTATTACATTGGAATAACACATGCATGCGATCTATCGCATGCATGGTGATTTCTTTTGTTATTCCATTCTTTATTATACCCGGTTGGTTAAAACTTTGACTTCTATACTCCATGAAATTAGTAGAATATCCTTGATATTTGCGTTTCATCCGATATCTTTCATGGAAATATTCTTACGATCATTCTTGAATTTTACTCTACAAAAGCGGTATCATGTTGACAATTTGGGCGTTAATAATTCTGGATAAAATAATTCTTGAACTTGTTTTATTGAATTCTTATATCATTGTCATCATCCTCATGTTTATATTTTTTTGAAAGTAAATACATGCGTGGCTTTGTAGTGCATAGATGGACTTGGTATGATTATGACGAGAGACTATTCGGTGTAATCATGGTAGTAATGTTACAAATGATGTGATAAAAATCCTCGATTGGTAGTAGTGCATTGATGGACGAGTTGTTGGCATGATCATGACCATTAATGAATACACAAATATTCTTGGCGTAGTAGTGCATGAATAATTGTGGTCGTGATCTTAAAGAATATCCTTGGTAGTAGTGCGGGGGTGATTCGATGATGTGAAATATTTATTAAAAGTGAGTCTCGACTATAAGCGATGATGAAAAACCTTTTAAAACCTAAAAGATAGTAGACTTTATTTTCTACTTGACTCTTTTAATGGATTGCATATTCATTATGATTAAAGCTGGGTTGTCTATTGTATTTTATCGGTTTAACATTATTGAAGACTATTGATAATTTATTACGCATTATCTTAGTCATAATACTTCTTCTTGGGCTAGTTGAGCTCACCCTTTCTTTCCTTTATTCTCTTGAAATGATAATATAATGGGACGAGTCGAGTGGGAAGCAGTGATGGTCACGAAGATAACATTAGTAGTCCTCACTATTTTATTACGTAAAATAGTGTGATAATAGCTGAAATGGGGACTTTTGTTTGAGTTTGTATAATATCTAGTGAGGCGATATTTGTATTTAAACTCACGATTTATGTCGTATTGTACACGACATTTATGTTAATAAGTTGTATTTAAATTCTGTACCATGTAAGTTTTGACCCAAGATGGGTGATGTATACCTAATTTTGGGGGCGTCACAGTTGGTATCAGAGCTTAGGGATATGAGGCTAAGATGTGAGAATAATCAGGAGGGCTAAGATGTGAGAATAGTACTAAGAGGGAGAGGGGGAATACCTTCGCTAGTATGACTACCTAAGTTTATGTGATATTTTATTGGTTGGTCGGAAGATAGGGATAATTTGTTTACATGTCAATTAACCTTTTGGTTTGTGGCGATGATCTGAAAATGACATCGAGAATGTTGAGAATATGATGGAGCGCAGCGTTGTTGATTCACCACATATCAATAATCGAGGATAAATGCATCGGAAGGCGACAATCCTCATGCAAACAACAACAACGACCAAATGACGAATGATCAAATGTTCGGAGGCTTTATGCAATTTATGCAACAAACGGCAATGATGAAGCGACTCTGTCCAAAAGCGTGGTGGAAACACGGAAAACTCTCGGGCGATCACCATTAAACAATTTAAGGAGGCTGGGACCACCGGAGTTTAAGGGAAGCCAAAACCACTTGGCGGAAGCATGGATAAAGCAGATTACCAAGATATTTGATGTCTTGGGATGCTCGAGGAGCAAAAGGTTCCCTTCGCGCCTTTATGTTGCGGAGAGGCGGATTCTTTGGTGGGAATCGGTAAAAGCGTACTCAACCAATTTATCTTGAAGATATCTTGGGAGAAGTTCGGGGAACATTCAACGACAAATACTTTCAGGAAAGTATTCGCCACATGAAGGAGGTGGAGTTTATCAAGTTGGAACAAAACAATATGGCCAGTGTCATGATACGAGGCAAAATTTGCGGAGTTATCACGGTTTTCGTCCCACTTGGTGGATAATGAAGAAGAGAATGGCGCGAATGTTTTTAAGAGGTTTGAAGCGGGAATCGTCGACATCTTATTTCTCATAAAGCGTGTTTGTATTCGGATGTTGTAAATAGGGCTCGATTAGTGGAGCGCGATAATGAGTCAAGCCTTGACTAAAAAGAGAAGCGTGAGCAAAATTATAATACCGGCGATAATAGTCATCGGCGGTGACAACAAGCGTGGAGGAATCAGCAGGCGGATATGGTAACCACCCGGTGGTAATCGGGGCCAAAACAATAAGAATGGACATTTCAAGAAAAGGAGATTCAATGATGATGGAAAGACGCGTCGGCAAAGACACCCATTGTTAAGGAAGGAGAAAGACCACCTATCATATACTTCAAATGCGGAGAGAGGACACATCGATCCAAAGCTGCGTCAAATGCGAGTCAAAAGCATGTTATAATTGTGGAAGAAGGTCACTTAGCTCGATTTTGTCGTTTCTAGAAGACAAATTCAGCTAGGATGGAGGCACCAAAAGGCCGTCCGGAAAATTCAAAAGCCGGTAGTCTGAGGAGAGCATTTGTTGTGACCTCCCAAAAGCAAGAATCCGAATGAGGTCATCACGGGTAAGCTTATCATAAACTCTAATGAAGTCTATACTTTATTTGATCTGGGTTCTACCCATTCTTTTATTTCTCTACTTTGCGCTCATCGATTAAATTTAACTCAGGAGAAATTAGACTTTGACTTATCTGTGGAAACTCGTTGGGAGAAACCTTCATTACATCCCTTGTTTATAAGTCTTGTTTGGTTCAAATCGGTACCCTCACATTACTGTCGATCTTATTTCATTAAAAATACTTGCATTTGGCGTGATTACAAGGATTGATTGGTTAACTACTTATCATGCAAAAATTGATTGTTTTTCGTAAGGTTGTTAGCTTTCATATTCCTAATCAACCTATTATCTTGAATTCAAACGACCAAACCATTAAAATCAATCACGGTCATCTCAAGCCATAAAGCTATTCGTTTATTGAAAAGCGGATGTCAAGCTTTCTTAGCTCATGTCACTGATTTAAATAAAAATAAATCGGTTTTAAGCGATATTCCTATTGTTAATAAATTTCTGGCGTATTCCCGAAGAACTTCTGGCCTACCCCAGGCGTGAAATTGAATTTTGTATCGACCTTGAACCCGGTACAAAACCTATTTCAAAGCCCCATATCAAATGGCTCTATTGAACTTGAGGAGTTAAAGACCCAAGCTGCGAGGAATTGTTAGACATTGGCTTTATTAAGTCCTAGTACTTCTCCTTGGGGTGCTCTGTTACATTCGTGAAGAAGAAAGATGGGAGTATGCGACTTTGTATTGATTATCGGGAGTTGAATCACGTCACCATCAAAAATAGGTATCCATTGCCACGTATTGATGACTGTTTGACCGGTTGCAAGAGCCAAATTCTTTTCAAAGATTGATCTTCGTTAGGATATCACCAATTGAAGATTAGAACCGTGACATTCCAAAGGCGGCTTTCGAGAACTCGATGCGGGCATTATGAATTCCTAGTCATGTCCTTTGGATTGACTAATGCTCCTAACGCCTTCATGGATATGATGAGCCAAGTATTCAAGGAATATTTAGATCACTTTGTGGTCGTCTTTATTGATGACATCCTTATTTATTCCAAAAGTAGTGAAGATCATGAGCAACACTTGAGGTGACACTCAAAAAGCCGTGAATATAAGCTTTATGCCAAGTTGAAGAAATGCGAGTTACGGCTTGAAAAGTAGCATTCCTTGGGCACGTGGTATCAAGTCATGGAATATCATTGACCAAAGACAAAGATTGAAGCTATTCAAAGTTGGGAACAACCTAAATCGATGGCCGAAATCACGTAGCTTTCTCGGTTTAAATTTGGTTATTATCGGAGATTCGTGGAAGGATTTTCTCGAATCGCTATTCCATTACTTCGGTGACTCGGAAAGATACAAAGTTCGGTTGGAAGCGAAGAATGTGAGAAGAGTTTTCAAGAACTCGAGAGGAGACTTATTTTAAGACTGTTACGACAATACCATATCGGCTCGGAGGATTTGTCATCTCTGGTGATGCTTGAGCAAAAGGTTGGGATGTGTTCTCATGCAACATGGAAAAGCAATAGCCTATGCCTCGCGACAACTCAAAGAATATGAGAGGAATTATCCTACTCGTGATCTAGAGTTGGCATTTGTTGTTTTACACTTAAAATTTGGAGGCATTACTTGTATGGGGAGAAAGTGGAGATCTTTTACGGATCATAAAAGCCTCAAATATTTCTTCACTCAAAAGGAACTCACACATGCGACAACGACGTTGGCTTGAAGCATTGAAAGATTATGATCATACCATCCAATACCATCACTGGAAAAGCGAGCGTGGTATTTGACGCATTGAGTAGAAAATCATATATGCAAGTCTGAGTGCGATATTGTCAACGCAAGAGCCCATTTTGTGTGACTTGCAAAGGATGGAGATAGAATTAAAGACTCGAGGGACGCGTGTGATGATAAGCGAGTATCTGAGTAGAACCGACTTTAATTGATAAAGTTAAAGGCGCTTTCAAGCTCTGGACACAGGTGATCGCGTATGAGGAAGAAAGTGCAAGAAGGTGCTATCTAGGAAGCAAGAATCGATGAAGAAGGAATACTTGAGTCAACTCCGGACTTTGTGTTCTAACGACCCTAATTTAAAGTATAATATCATGATGGGGCACACAACACACCATTTGCAATCCATCACAGGGAGTACAAAAATGTATCATGATATTCGTCATACATTTTGGTGGAGCAATATATATGAAGAGAGATATATTTGTTTATCTCAAGGTGTCTAACTTGTCAGCGAGTTAAGCGGAGCATCAAGTACCAAAAGGTCCATTGCAACCACTTGAAATTCGGAATGGAAGTGGGAGCACATTACCATGGATTTCGTTCTGGGGTCTTCCTAAGGTTTCTCAAGGCGTTGATGCGATTTGGGTCATTGTTGATAGGTTGACCAAGTCCGCTCATTTCTTACCGTCGAGAAACTTATACACTTGAACGTCTTGCTTTCAGTATATACATAAAGCGAGATTGTAAAGGCGCATGGTATCTGCGGTATCCATAGTTTCTGATCGAGACCCAAGATTCACTTCACGATTTTGGGTTAGTTTGCAAAAAGCTATGGGCACAGACTTACGATTTAGCTCGGCATATCATCCCCAGACGGACGGACAGTCGGAGAGGACTATTCAAACTCTTGAAGATCTATTAAGACTCTGTGTCCTTGATTTCAAGGGGAGTTGGGACAAGTTCTTACCATTGGTGGAGTTTTCCTACAACAACGAGTTATCAAGCAAGTATTGGCATGGCTCAATTGAGCGTTGTATGGAAGAAAGTGTCGTTCTCGGTATCTTTGGGATGAGGTGGGTGAAACAACGTTGTTGGGGCCGGAGTTAGTACGTATGACTACGGAAAATATTCAAACGATCAAACAACGTATAAAAACCTCACAAAATCGACAAAAAGAGTTATCTTGATCTTCATCGAAAGGGCGTGGAATTCGATATAGGAGATCGTGTGTTGTTAAGAAGTTGCTCCATGGAAAGGAGTTACAAGATTTGGAAAGAGGAAAACTTAACCCTCGATTCATCGGTCCATTTTAATCCTCGATCGAGTAGGGGCGTGGCTATAGACTCGCTTTCTGCTTGAAATATGTCTCGTGTTCATGCGTTTTCACATATCTATGTTACGTAAATATGTGAAAGACCCGATCCATATTATTGAGTTAGAACCAGGATGAAATAGCGGAAGATTTGGCGTATGAAGAGGTTCTGTTCAAATTTTGGATAAGAAGGAACATATTCTACGCTCGAGGTTATACCTCAAGTCGAAGTTTTGTGGAGGAACCACGATGTTGAGAAATGACTTGGGAGTTAGAATCGAAATGAAATCAAGGTATCCTTACCTCTTCTTGACATACCAGTGCGTACCCTAATTTCAAGGCGAAATTTCATAAGAAGGGAGGTTGTAAGACCCTGACTTTTATAAATAAAGATGAATTTTTCTATAAATATTATTTTTGAATATTATGGAATAAATTTGATATAATATTATAGTTGTAGGTAATATTTATAAATTTTGCAAAGTATGCAAGTTGTTATAAAATATTCGTTTGGTGGGGAATATTCTTTTGTTAGGGAATATTAAATCTGATAATGGCTCAATCATTGGTGGACCCCACAATGTAATTATTGTCGGATTGAGAAAGCGACAAAAATATTTTATAAAAATAACGGCGGCGGAGGTGTTCTGAATTTAAAGCTGTTGAACTACTAGGTGGTAAAATACGATGTCTGGCGTGGTTGCGTAGTAGCACTGCGGTATTGATTATTGATGCTTACGTGAAGTCACTTTCAATATGCTTTCGATTATTGCTTCTGATAATTCTTTGCATCATATCTCTTATATTATTGATTCAATTATTGTCACGGTATCATCGTATAATATGTTATAGTATTAAATCAATAATTGAGGCGACAAGTTATAAATGATTAATAATTGTTGAAAGATTAAATATGTGTTGATGAAAAAAAAATGATTTGTGGTAAGTTTGATTATTTTATGGGGGGCTCATATGTCATCATCTAAGAGTCTCTTTCGTCGATAGTATTTACCTTCGTCGATAGTAATTACCTTCGTCGATAGTAATTTACTTGTGAATAGTATTTACCTTAAATCGATAGTAATTACCTTCGTCGATAGTAATTACCCTTGTGAATAGTATTTACCGTCGTAATAGTAATTACCTTCGTCGATAGTAATTACCCTTGTGAATAGTATTTACCTTAAATCGATAGTAGTATTTACCTTCGTTAATAGTAATTACCTTTACGGAGCGTCGAACCACTTGTCGTTTTCACATTCTGAGCGTCAAACCGATTCGTCGAGCCACTTTTTTTTTCACGGCTGAGGTGCTTAAGCTAGAAATCTTCTATAAATAGAGGGCTAGGGCTTCATTATTTTCACGAATTCATTCAAGCTTATATAGAGAGAAAGTATAGAGAATAAGAGAGAAAGAAGAAGAGTATTTTATTCTTACTACCTGCTTTGCGATATTCAATCTCTACCAAATGTAAGGGGTGTTATTCTTTCTATTCATGAAGAGAACTATTGTTATTCCATTGCTTATTATTACATTGGAATAACTTTGTATAAGTGGTTTACCTATACTTGGTGACATTCTTCTATTATTACATTGGAACATCACATGCGTGTGTTTTACAGGACTGGTTAAAATCTTTATTATTATTTTGTTGGAACATCACATGCGTGTGTTTTACAGGACACTGGTTAAAATCTTTATTATTATTACATTGGAACATCACATGCGTGTGTTTTACAGGACTGGTTAAAATCTTTATTATTACGTTGGAATATCCTATACGTGTGTTTTACAGGATCTGGTTCCATCTTTTTATTATTACATTGGAACATCACATCGGTGTGAATTTCACGACTGGTTCCAGATTATTTATTATTACGTTGGAATAACTTTTATGCATGCGATCTATCGCATGCGTGGTGATTTCTTTTGTTATTCCATCCTTTATTATACCCGGTTGGTTAAAACTTTGACTTTATACTCCATGAAATTAGTAGAATATCCTTGATATTTGCGTTTCATCGATATCTTTTCATGGAAATATTCTTACGATCATTCTTGAATTTTTTTACTAATTTGACAATTTGGGCGTTAATAATTCTGGATAAAATAATTCTTGAACTTGTTTTATTGAATTCTTATATCATTGTCATCATCCTCATATTTATATTTTTTAAAGTCAATACGTGGCACTAGTAGTGTATAGATGGACTTGGTATGATTATAACGAGAGAGACTATTCGATTGTAATCATGGTAGTAATGTTACAAATGATGTGGTAAAAATCCTCGATTGGTAGTAGTGCATTGATGGACGAGTTGTTGGCATGATCATGACCATTAATGAATACACAAATATTCTTGCACGTAGTGCATGAATAATTGTGGTGGGTAATCTTAAAGAATATCCTTGGGTAGTAGTGCGTGGGTGATTCGATGATGTGGAATATTTATTAAAGTGAGTCTAAACTATAATGATGATGAAAAACCTTTTAAAACCAAAAAGATAGTAGACTTTATTTTCTACTTGACTCTTTTAATGGATTGCATATTCAGCTGCAGATTAAAGCTGGTTGTCTATTGTATTTTATTAGTTTAACATTATTGAAGACTATTGATAATTTATTACGCATTATCTTAGTCATAATATTTCTTCTTGGGCTAGTTGAGCACACCCTTTCTTTCCTTTATTCTCTTGAAATGATAATATAGTTGGGACGAGTCGGGGAAGCAGTGATGGTCTGAAGATAGCATTAGTAGTCCTCTCACTATACGTAAAATAGTGTGATAATAATTATAATGAGGACTTTTTGTTTGAGTTTGTATAATATCTAGTAGGCGATATTTGTATTTAAACTCACGATTTATGTCGTATTATACTACGGCAGTTATGTTAATAAGTTGTATTTAAATTACATACCATGTATAAGTGGCGACCCAAGATGGGTGATGTATACCTAATTTTGGGGCGTCGCGATGAGAATCGAAGCATTCTCTTAAATAGCATTCCTCCTTAAAATAGCATTCTTTTATTAAAACAACGTCGTTTTTGAAGGGCGGTGACATTTTTGTAAATACAATGCCACCATAGTGTATTTACAAAATGTCATGCTGCGTCCTCCAAAATGGCCGGTAGTTTTAATAAAAGAATCTTTTAAAGAGAATGTTATTTAAGAGAATCTTCGATAATCTGACCATATATATATATTAGTTATGTTTTTTGCACTCCTAAGACTACATTGACGATAAATTAATTATCAAACTATTCAGAAGATTTATTAGGGTGAATGAGAAATTTAAAATTATTTTGTTAGATAGACTAATTGTGTCAATTTATTAGGATAACGGAAAATTCAAAATCAATTATATTTTGTTATATATATATATATATATATACACACACACACACTACTAGCCTATCACGTGAAAATTAAAACCATTTATCTTAGTAGATATTATTTTGATGCAAATGTAAATTTAATGTGTTTGAGATGTAATGATATTTTTGTGGTTTAATTTATTAAAGACAATAATTTTTTCCCAACAGTTGGTTTATCATTTTTTTAATTTAGGGTCACAAAACTTAAAATTTATGTTCTTAATTGAATAATACATAGAAAGGCAAAAAGAATTAGCTATATATATTATAACAAGTCTAAATGTATTTTTTTTTTTTGGTACGACAGATATTAAAAATATATTTCAATACGTTTCTTGATCTTTCCTATTCGTTCATATATTTATTGTTTTTTTTTCATATTCGAGAACCATATATTTAGTTTTTTCTATTCTAGTTGTATTTGACTAGTCCTCAAAACTCCATTACTTTTATCTGGTTGGTCGTTTAAGTTTATATTTTTCAGACTACGTTTGATTATAAAAATTATATTTGAAATATAAATATTAATCTTAAATATTTTATTTGTTTTTAAATTTAAATTTTTAACTATTAGTTTGACGATTATAAAATAACTCAATAGTTTTGAAATTATACTTCTTGCAAATAAACTCAAAACTCGTTTTTTGATTTTATTATTAGCGGGTTGAAGTAAAAACAAATTTTAAGTTTTGGTAAATTTGAAAAAGTGAAGTTGAAAAGTTCAGTTTTTTTGACGTATGAATCGAAAGTGGCGAGAGGGCTATCTTGATTATAATCAAATTTGGTCACATTTTTAACTTTAGCTCAAATGGGTAAAAGATATCGATGATGCGCCAAACCAAAAGCACCACGTGTTTTGATGGTAAAAAATGAAATTTCAAAGCCCATTTCTTGACGATCGAGTTGGGCTGGCCTTCGGACTTGGACCGATTTTGTCAAGTTTAAAGTTATACATTCTATTTGATAAAAAAAAATTGTGAAAAAAATTCAAATTATTAAGAGTATAGGATTGGTTTATCCTTAATAATCTGACAATTATTTTTATTAATTATACTAATAAACCTCGTTAAATGACATAATTATCATTGATTTTATATAATTTATTTCATCCTTTTGTCATCTTTAGGAGAGAGTAAGTTTCAAATAATCCAAAACCGTCGGATCAAATAATATGGCCGTTGGGACGCTCCCCCCTTCTTCCCAAAATTCAAATTAATACGCATATGAATAAACCCCCAAAAACAAGGAATCAAGTCAAAAAGGAAAGAATAAAGTATTGCAGGAAATCTCAGAAGCCATTTATAATTCAAACACAAGGTAATCTCTCTCTCTCTTCTTCTTTTTTTCTCTTTATCTTCTCAAAACATTCGCTTTCTCTCTCTAAATTTATCTGTTCAATTTTTTTGAACAGAATCTATATCCAATATGATGAGATCGGATCGAAAACCCCCCACTTGCAAGATCTCCGATACGCCTTCGCCCTCGTCGAGTTCTTCAATCCAGTGCCAAAAGTCTGCAAACCCCACCAGGTATATATATAAACTCAGAACAGAAAAGTTCAAACTTTATATCTATAAAACTTGAAGTTTTATTTTTCCAGATTTTCTTGATTTTTATTGAGATTATTGAATATGATAGGTTCGCTAACAAAAACCCAATTGCCTAAATGCACTTGGGGTACAGAAGAGTTAGAGCTTCGCCCTGAATACCGGACAATTTCTTGCGAATTAAGGGCTCTGGCCAAAATGGTGCAGGGTGAATCCAAAGAAAATGAAATGGGTAATAATGTTGGAAATGCTAATAAGAGTCCTCTTTTTGAAAGGGGAAGATTTTATGAGGAGTATTCGGCAAGAAGGAATGAAAGGCTGAAAAGAAAAAAGGGTAATTTAACAAGGGATGAGAAAAAAACAGTGTACGATCTTGGTGTGAGGGTGGAATTTGCTAAAAGAAAGGAGACTAAGAAATTTGAGGGCTTGAGGAAATTGGTACCATCTACGCCGCTAACAGAGAGGAGAGAGAATCCGAGATATTCGTTGAGAAGCAGTAGCATCAAGGAGAACAAGAAGAAGCCTCCTCTTCCGCTGGCTGTGAGTTATGAGAAGTCTGTTGGGGGTATTGAGAGAAAAATTGGAGTGAGGAGGAGGAAAATATGAAGGGGTGGAAATGGGTTTGTGGGTTGTGGTTTTGTTTTTGTATTTGTTTGGTGGTGTTTTCAGGTAGAAGTAGTTAGTTGGAGAGTCGAGGAAAATGGTTTGTTTGTTTTTTATTTAATGGTTGGATAATATACTAGTGTTCTAAATTCTGGAATGTTGCAATTAATTTGATTGCTTCAGATATTTTTGGTGCTTTCATCTTCTTACTCTTGTGTTGTTACAGTTATGACTGCAGCAGCCAGAATCACATTATGTTCATTTTCATCTTCTCTTCTAGAAAGCCATGTTAATTTAAGAGTGGAGAACTAAGAAACACAGCTAGTTTTCAATGCTCTCATAAGAATTCTGATATGTAATTTTCGGATAGCTGAGGTTTTACTCTAAACCTAGCTTCGGGCCAGTCCCTTCCTTTAACAGAAGCAACACAAATGAAGCTTATGCTTTATTCTTCTGAAGGTGGGAGAAATGATGAAACTAAAAAAGATTCTTAATCCAAATTTAAGATTTCAGTTCAAATAACTATCTCAAAAATCCAAAGTACATGAAAGCTTGAATTGACTTCTCATAAGGGCCCTTTAAAAGATTGAAATGCTGCAACAAATGAAATAAGCCACCTAAACAACAGAGCTTTTTTATTTACACACACAGAATTTCATCACAAACAAACACAATGCACTTGCACAAAGGTGAATAAAGCTGTTATTGCAATCATAATCCTCGTATATTATATCAAATATAATATCCTTTAGGCACAGTGCAACTTGCTGAGATATAACATTTGGAAAATGTATAATCAAACGACATTTATATATAAAATAAAAAAAAAACTCATTTCACGAAGCCTATGTCCATGCTTATCAAAATTTATTATATAAAATCTGTTTAAGGGAAGCAGTTAGAAACTACCAATAGAAGTCAAGTGAAGTTTTTTCCCCGTGTCTTTTGGTGGATTGCCAGGGATGAGGGTGGCAAACAGGTATTTTGGGTTGGAGAAGCTAGGATGATTAATTGTTGTCAACCAGATCAAGAGTTGCAGTTATTACAGGGAATAGCCTTTCCTTCCATTTCAAGTCGTAACCAGAAGATATACAAGACCCTTTAAATACTCCACTATTTCTGATCCGCCGAGCTTTGAACTCCCATACACTCTGTCCACGAAGGTGATGGGAACCTATGAACAACAATAAAATCAAAGTTGGAAATCTATGGCCAGAATAAACTAACAATAATCAAGGTGAGATTAATTTCTTTTGATAATTTCTCCACTTTTGTACAAGAAAAAGAGAAGTCCAAAACTTGATAGATATAATAGAAAATTAGTCACAATATGCACACACATACATGGTCAACTTTTAGCCCAATGTAACTGTAAATAAGTAACCAAACAGATTTCAGGTAGTAGCTTGTACCCATTTCTTACTCTGCAGATGGCTAGAAAACTAAAGATATTTGAAGAAAGGTTGATGTGATCACCCTTCACCTAAGCAAAATCTACAAGCCAGATGCTGATGTATCCCAATGATTTTGATGAATCGGGGGAACAAGAGGTGAAACTCACTAATTGCAAGTCGTAAGAAGGAAAGGAAAATAATTCTTTTAAAGAAATTCACAAAAATGCGGCAAAAAGTAAGATCCATGGTGCTTAAGTTATAAGTGACCAGGGGTCAAAATGCAATGTGGATGAGAGTATATTCAGATATAACGGCTCCTTCAGTCATTTACTTGATGAAATCCAAAAGGATTTTCAACTTAATTGCACAAGCAATGAATATGCCCATGCACCCTTTTGATAATTGACACCACTGTGGTAGAAGAAGAGCCTCAGAAAGAGAATATGCAAGTCCGGCAACACATGGTCAGGGCTAATCAACAATTAATTAATTGTTTGGCAGTCTGATGTTGTCTTGGGTTGTTTAGGAAATGGTGCAAATGAAAGGAGACCAAATCAAAGAACCAAATGAATATGCATACAAGGAAAAATTAATATTAAAAAATACTAAATAGATTCTGCTTGCTAGCTGTCTCCTCAAATAATCATGCTCCGAGACATAAAAAGGCAAGCTCTCTAGGCCAGTCATGTCAGATAATCAAGTTGCATTCACAATCATTTTACAACAAGTTCCATAGTTCAAATATCATGTAGGACCATCGGACGATTTTTCGCAAACAGCACATTACATAATTGCATGTTCAACTGTAAAAATGATTATGCAATGTGTAAATTGTAAAAGTTCTACCAGCTCAGAAGAAGCTAAAAATCAGATAACATGTTTGTATTATCATGACCGCTAATTGACAAAGTACAAGTGTAATGCTACCTCTTCAATATGGTACCCTTTTCTTGAAGCCCGAACAATCATTTCCATCTGGAAAACATATCCCTTACTAACGCAAGAACTTATGATGTCCTCGAGCACAGATTTCTGATAAAGCCTTTGAAACAAACAAATTTTCAGCACCTAAAAGTTGAGATATAAGAGGAGGGAGTTTGCTTTACCCAACCCCCTTTTTGATAACAAGGAAAGGAAATAATATCTCAGTATTCTAAATAGTGTACCGGAAAGATCCTGTTAAGTCAGATACACCAGGCCAAAGCAGCGTATGTGCGAGGACATTTGCTCCCCTACTGGTCAACTTGCGCATAAGATTCCATCCGTGCACACCACCACCTTTAACATACCGAGTTCCAGTAACGATACTAGCACCTGTCTCCATCTGCTTTCTGTAGTTCAAGAAAGTTAATATTTAATGAGAACAGGGGGACAGAAAAATCCAAAACTTAAAGAGTAAACTTTCTTACTTGATGAAGCTTGGCAGGTACTTTGGCTGGGTAACAGAAAAAGAACCCAAATTAGATTAGATGAGTACAAAGAGTAAACATCAGCAATAAATCAACTATAAAAGCAAAATCTGGCTGATGCAACACAAGCATAAACATTCCACAAAACATTTAAAATACACGATTTTCACATTCCCCTGTAATTAGAAACCTGAACTATTTTGTTGTACATTTCTTAGTTTACATTTTATATGATAATTACGGATAAAAAAATAATATAAACTGATTAATTCTAGGGGCATTGAAGCACAACCATTCAATAGTGAATTACCAACTTAAAGTATAACATCTGTGAAATACAGTATACAATATGAATGTATTTGTATGATCAAAGAGTTGCATACATTGTTAACAATCTAGGACCTACAAGAACCAAAAGATCATGGTTCAATTCCTCATAATGGTGCAACATAACATTGCCACAGAATTAAGGGGTTACATAGTGTTTCCACATAAGTAAACTTTTTGATAAATAAGTATATGTATATATTTTTCCAAATAATTATTATCATCCCATAGGAAATACTTACATGATGTGACAAATCAGCATCCATGATTACAACAAAATTTCCAGATGCATGCTTCAAACCATGAATATAGGCAGTGCCTGAAATCAAATATGTATCAACACTACTTTGTGGTTTTCACATTGGATTTTAAACAGAAAAAACAAAGTTTACCTAATCCAAGCTTGTTCGGCCGAGCTCTTAACAGCTGTAGAGGCAACAGAATGGTCACGACAAGCTCAAAGAAAAAACACGATGTGCACAAATGAGTAAATTGTAAATTAACTATCATTGTACTTACAATGCGGTCTTCACCATAAACCCTCTGCAACTGTTTGACGATATCTTGGGTTCCATCAGGACTTCCATCATCCACTATGATGATTTCAAAGTCAACATCCCTAACCAGGAAGCAAGAAAGTCATAAAACTAAGTAATAAACACACAGTGGCAGGTTCGTGGTTCAATTTAACATGCTTACACATACTAATACTTATAAGCAATTTGCCTTGGATATGACTAAGTCTTCACTCAGGAACAGCGCAATTTGATTACTATAAATCCAGTGATTGGAGGCAAATGCATGAACTTAAAAAGATAAAGAAAACAAAGAAATGCAGTTGCTTAAAAAAACAGACAATAAACAATTCCAATTACCAATAAAATAGGTAAGCCTAACAGAAGTCCACATTTGCCACTAAATAGCACCTAAATGAAACTAAATATTCACGAAGTGATGCACGGTTGCCAATTTATTATTCCTTAAAGCCGATGTGCTCAGATAATCAAATAAAAAACCTCACTCGAAGTTGATTAGCTAGATTCCTAAGCGCTAGAGATTCAATAACTTGTACAATTAGATCAACTAGCTCTTAGCACATTGACATCTATCGGAAAACAATCTTAGATAATAATTCACTCCATTAGGCCGTTGCCCCACTCAGTACCACCTTGTGACATCCATACCAAGATAATAACACACACATCATCGGGAAAAATATTATTGATAAAGGGTAATATATGAGTACAAGAACATCCTTTAAGGATAAGGCCCATAAAACGTCTAAAAAGAACCAACCACCAGCCCCTGAAAAAACAAATAAAATGAATTCTCATTGGCACTTTCTCCCACTATTTACTTGGTAAATTCCTTTAGCTGGAGCCTTGTCAAAATTGACACGATTATTCTGCAGTAGTAAATATTTTATTTTTCACAAATATAATCTATACATAGCCTTGTGCAAAACCGAAGATTGAAATTCTACCAAATTTAATTATGAAGATTAACCAATTCATTTAAGAAGGAAGAATAAGAGATATTGGCAACAAAAAGAGATCAAATTTGAGACTCCAAAAGTCAATAACAGCAACAAATATAATAATCGTAAAATTTCTTTGTGAGAGTTTCAAGTTCAATAAATAATCAATCAAAAAGAGCCGATAATGAGACCCAGAGAGAGAGAGATTCGTACGGGAGATGCTTGAAGACGAGGTAGACAATGAGGGCGATGTTGAGACGTTCGTCGTAAGTGGGGACTATTATACTGTATTTGTTCTTCTTCTGCTTCTCCTCCATTTCTATATCAAAACAAAACCCTAGAGAGCAGATGTATCGGAAAATTTGATCCGATCCGGAATTGGAACGTCTTCTTCTTGGAAACCACTGTAGTTTAGTTAATCATCTCTTCACGCAAGCAAGCAACTCCTGTGCAGTATGCAGTGGCCGGACTGGACTTGTAACCATCCACACCGTAACCGGGTCATGGATCGAATAGCTCTGGGTTTGGAATTTTTAACTCAAAATTTGACTGCCATATGCCAAGGATGTCCCTCAAGAATTAATTTTATTTATTTATATCTATATTTTTAAATTTATGAAAATGGGAAGTGATAGCAGATTTGACATAATTTTTTCACCTATATTTACATAAAAAATAATATTGATTTTAATAATAAAAATGATGAATTTAACTTAAATTAAGTCAATTTTTACACGACGAAATGAGTATTATTTTAATTTTATTCTTTTCAAAAATATACATTTCTTTTTATTTTATGGTTGGGTAAATAACGAATAACGTAATTTTGTAATCCAAAATATTAGTAGTTTAATTAATGGTCAGAAAATCTTCTTTATAGGGAGTAATTCACAATGTGGGCTCCAGCCCAAGGGTTTATCGGTCCACTAAAAGATCAATAATCTTATGGACCATCTTAAATCTATTGCATTCGTCTCGTGTAGGGAAATACTAATAGGTAGTTTGATACATTCTAAATTTTCTATTTGATATTTCATTTCGATATTTATTCATTCTATTTCTGATGTACTTCATTTAAGAAACGGATACGTGACATTGAATAGAATATTTTAACGATAATTTATTTATTACATAGTCAATCACATTCAATCCAATAATTGATAACACATGATTTAAAATATTTTTTTGAGACCCCATAAAAATAAGTTTTCAAACTATATAACTTTTAGTATTCCACCATTTCACTAGCACCATCTGTAACTAATCAATGAGAATAAACATTCTCAAACAGCTGCAAAACACGCACACAGAATTTATTGCTGCCCCCATAATCCATATGAACAACGCAAAAGCTCACTGGTGGCTTAACGTCCGAGTATTTTTCCACCTAAGAAAAACATACACTCACTTTTTAGCATTATTTATACGTACAACCAGTGCAAAGGTCTGATATATATGTATTAAAATTATTACAAACAGATAGAAAATCGCGTGAAACTGAACTGATATTTCTCGTGCAGCAGCAGCCAGCAGTACATGGTGAACAAATGGGTATGGAACCGGTTAACCAAGGATAGTCTCAGTCGTCTGGTCTGATATGTCGTCTTCACCAATAGCTTCCGCTTCTAAGCCTTTCAGTAAAATTGGGCCGACATCATTATCTTCAACTAAAGCTGGTGCTTCAAATTTCTCATCACTGTCCACCACCACATTTGCTATATCTTTCTCATCACTGTCCACCACCACATTTGCTATATCTTTCTCATCATTGTCCACCACATTTACATCCATGCTTTCTTCTAAACTTTCTTCAACTTTATAATAAACCTAGAGGGAGACAAAGATGGAAGTGAAAGAGAAATGAGTGATTCACTTTCCGGACTTTAAGTAAACCATGGCTACTGTCAAATCTAAACATGTAATGCTCTGATAATACAAATAGCGATATTAAATCATATAAGAGTAATACCCAAATCCAGAAGTCTCCAAAAGGCAAAAAAGAAAACTGTATGCTGAGGCATGCAATGATCATGAATAAAAATCATTGGTTTGGACTCTTTGAAAATTTACTTGTAATTCAGTGTATGTAACTTGATTTTAACATGTTGTATTGGTAACTCTTTCTAGGCAAGAACAATCAAAACAATTGTTCTTTATCATGTGCCTGAAGCACTAGATTGATCAGATGTGATTTACAGTATACACAAAAAAAAAAACTACCAGCGACTTCCTCTTCGTCAAAAATATACTTTAATTTTCAAGGAAGAACTTCATTTGATAATTTATGAGAAAAGAGATGAGAGCATCAAATGAGAAGAATTTTAGTGTTATGAGCTATTGGTGTATCGAGTCCATTTGCTCAGAATTGGTCCCCTTAGAAAAAATATGAAAGTTGTAGCTATGAGTTGTAATGTTATCTGACCACTAAGTCAACAGCACAAAGAGTAACCTAGACAAGCCGCAGAAAAAAGAATCATACCACACATGTTCGAGCCGGTGAGAGTACTTTGAATGAGTTGGGACGGTTATTGAAGTTTGTTTCGGGGACTCCAGGTATTCCTTCAGGGGAAGTGAAATGGTCCGCATCATGGCCCACCTGTCATAAGAATTATTACCTAGAGATTAACGACTAGTGAGAAATCAACTTCATTCATAGATCCCATGGTTGTTCACGCATTAAAGACAAAAAACAAAAGTAGGGTGGCTCAGTCACTAGCACTAGCCATACATACAAACTTTGTGCACATGCCGTCATGCACTCAAACAGCCTTTGGAGCGAGTTGTATTGATAAAAAAGTAATGGATCTATTGATGTATAAGATAAATACAATGGGCACAAGATAAAGAATGGGACATGCAAACACTTGTGATGGCCTAGCCTGTATTACTCATGCAGTGTCTATATGTAACCAAATATGCTCTTAGCGCGGGATCTTAGGTTATTTATAGTATATAATTCAGGGGAAATTACTCTTTATGTTCCTGTTTTATTTCTTCTGTTTCTTTTCATACTCAGCTGAGGGCCATAAGAACTGCACACAGAGCCGACAGGAAGCAGCAATAGAAACCTTTATACATTTAGACTTTTTTACACTTTGAAGTTTTCCTTAAGGAAATAGATCCAAAAATGATCTTAGGATCAGTATGAGGGGAACGATTTGTGGGTTGCATTAGCGAAGGAGTACTATTGAGCAGGCTAGATACAAGATATACAAGGTCAGGCATAGAGACTGAATATTGGATGAATCAACACAACAGTTTAACTCTTTGCCCATGTGCTTTCAGCCAAGCAACAAGATATACAAGGTCAGAGAGGCATAGAGACAGAATATTAGATGAATCAACACGCCAGTTAACTCTTTCCCCATGTGCTGCAATTTCTATACCCTATCTTTAAGCATAAAAGAAGCAAGCATCATATGTAAAAGGGATTCCTTACTCTTCCATGCCCACCAAACTCCAAAGCATCGCTATCCAGTGCAACTCTATATTTCCCAGGCAAGTCACACCCAACTTTATACCTGCATGTTTAAAAGTATTCACTAACAGAGTTTGAGGGACCAAAGAATGAACATATCTTCCTCACAAGTCTTTAAAACAATTGCTAAAAATTGATTCCAGCACCAGCAGTCCAGTTCTTCCATTCACTCCATGTGTACCCACATTCACATTAACCCAAATATATAATATAACATACTATAAAAGCAAATGTACCCGTCATATGTATTCTCTGAGTGAAAGTTGAAAACAAAAACTAGATCTCCTCGTTCAAACACAAGAACCTGCAGAAATAATATAAAGAATCCTTGGCATAAAAAATAAGATATGAAAAATAGTATTTCAAATATAAATTATTTAATTGATATAAAGAAAAGAATAATCAGACAACATTAGTCAACTTCAAGCAATTCAAATGCTATGGTCATCACCAAATATTGGCATCCAACAGAATATCTACATAATATTGAAAGAAGAGTTTAAAGCAGGAAATTTCAGTAATATCCTTTGGGTATATATATATATAAACATATTTTACATCACAAGTCAATCGTAAGGAATCTAGTCAAGGTAACTTAATTGCTTGCAGACATCTTGGGATCGAATCCCACTTGCAACAATTGTGAAAATGCATCAAAAATGTTGAAATGGGACCACGGACCGCCAGCACAAGCTGGTTTCAAGAAAAGGCTTGTCCGGGCTGCGGGATTAGTCCGACTGCGGTTGGGAAGCCCCACATTATCAAAAAAAGAAACTTAATTGCTTGAATTAGATAAGCGCATTTCTAGAGCCAATGTAATTCTTGAGTTCAAACTTCTTAAAAGCATTCTTTCAAGAGAATTAAAATACATTAGGCAATAGTTTGATGCTCAGGAACATTTGTACCTTGTCATCATTATTTGCACTGCTCACCATCTGTTTTCTCGAAGCAAGGAACTCAAATTTTTCGTCAATCATATTCATAGCTCTGTCAAATGCATTCATAAACTACATTTACAAGCATAAAACCCAAGTTAGAACTCAGTTAGATAAACCAGAAGGAGAAAGCAACCTTGCAAAGTTGAAATTATCATAGGTTTATACACCATATATAGAGTGGATGAAGTAAATTCCGTGATTTACATATCACCATAATCAAAAGTAATTACAAGAAAATTACTATTAGTAAGAAATAATATAGACAAAACTCCCCAAATATGAAACGGACCGAATGATCTATATCATATTTAGTGGATTTCTGGTTGAGTTGTAGACCAATAATATACCACGAGACTTTTTTTTAGTATAAAGGAAGTCAGTAAGGATGAGGTTAGCTTCCAATCTCCTGAAATAAGTAAATTGACAGTAACACAGATAAAAGAAACCAATATGTGACTGCAACTACCTGATATCTCAGGTGATCTTTATCCACCAGATTCCACTGGCGTCTGCACTTTTCGTAGCTCCAACCATTGCCTTCTCTAGGGAAGTCGATCCATTCTGGATGGCCAAACTATAAAATAATTCAGACAAAATTAGTTAAATTTTTATATGGATACTAGCAGCCTGAGTTAAACTAATGAATTTATATGTCTTCGTCTTTTTGGAGAAGTGTTCCCCATAACAAATAAAAACTAAGACCAGAGGAAAGAGATATTTTCTTGTGGATGAATCTCCAGTATTGTGGGTAAAATGATGTCCTTTAACAAATTTGTGAAAATAAAATGAAGAGCTGCCAGCATGAATTGGCAGGTTTCATCTGCTCTTCTCATCTTATTATTAGGTGTTTGTATTACTCTATCACTTGTCAGAATAAAACAATCAAAAAGCTTTCAGCAAAAGTAAGATTCAAAGTTTTACCCTACATCAAAATTAAAAATCTTATTGCATATATGGTATAATGTATGAAAAAAATAATGCCTTGATGAGTCTAACTTCATGAATTTCGCTAGTCATGATTGAGCCTTGTTTCTTACCTCATTTCCCATGAAATTAAGGTAGCCCTCTCCTCCTAAAGCCATAGTGATACAGTGAATCATCTGCAGAATCAAAAATAACAATGAGAACTACAATGAAATTCAAAATAATCATCACTAGACACTCAATTCCCCATCCCCTATCCCCTCAAAATAAATATAGAAGGGTATAGTGAAGGAAACTCCATCGGAAGCTAATGCATGAGGTCTAACAAATGTCAAAACTTAGTAACTGCTCGAATAAAAAAACTAATACCGCGTATATTTCTAAAAGGTGTGATTCATTGTACTAATTGTTACATAGTCAGGTTGGACTTTAGACATGGCACCTCATGATAGCTGTAAAGAGCATCCATAAAGGAGCCAAAACAGTTTGGAGAGAATAACAATTGTATTGATATTCTTATTGATACTGTGAGCATATATTTATATAGAAAATATACAAGCTAGAGATAAGGAAGTTAGCAATACAGATCCTAAAGATAAGAGATTGGATTGACATATACAAGCAGTGAATTAAGGTGATGAGGCTGTGATTGTGGATCTTGATAAGAGGAGATCTTCTTTCCTTATATGCCCCCGCAAGATCGTGCTGCCATCGGAAACACCGATCTTGGAACGAAGAAGAGTGAATCGGGACTTGGCCACAGGCTTCGTAAGAGCATCAGCAAGTTGATCGTGGGTAGAGACATGAGCAACAGTAAGAGAGCCATTGGAAACTTTATCACGCACAAAATGGTAGTCAAGGGCAATGTGCTTCATTCGAGAGTGAAAGACAGGATTGGGGCATAAGTAGGTAGCACCAAGATTGTCACACAGGAGCCGTGGAGGCTTAGTAGAATAAACACCAAGTTCACCAAGGAGATTGGTGATCCAAGCAAGCTCGGTAGCGGTGGAGGCGACGGATCGATATTCGGCTTCAGTGGAAGATCGTGCGACTGTTCGCTGCTTTTTGGAACACCACGAAACAGGGTTGGACCCTAGGAAAATAACATAAGCAGAGATTGAAGTGCAATCATCACGATTGCCTGCCCAATCGGCATCGGAGTAAGCAGTGAGTTGGAGGGGTTGTAAGCGTCGGAGGACCAATCCGTATGAGATTGTGTGCTTGAGGTAGCGGAGAAGACGTTTGGCAGCAGTCCAGTGGGTTTGTGTAGGGGCATGCATGAACTGGGCGAGCTTATTGACGGTGTAGGCAATGTCTGGCCGAGATAGTGAGAGATATTGCATACCACCAATCAAGCTGCAGTAGGTGGTGGCGTCGGCAGCAGGTGTACCATCAGAAAGCATCAATCGGATAGAAGAGCTGATTGGGGTCACGGATTCCTTCATGCCTTCCATGTTGAAGCGTGTGAGAAGATCACAGATGTATTTATGTTGGAATAGAAATAATCCATGGTTGTTGGGTATGACTTCAACCCCCAAAAAATAGTGAAGGTGACCAAGATCTTTGATGGAGAATTTGTTGGAGAGATCCTCAATAACTTTTCTGATAAAGAGTGAAGAATTCCCTGTAATTAATAAATCATCAACATAGACAAGCAGGTACACAGTGATATTGCCAGTAGAATATATAAAGAGGGATGTGTCGCTCTTGGAGTTAGAAAAACCAAGAGATAGAATGAAAGTTTTCAGCTCTTGAAACCAAGCGCGAGGCGCTTGCTTGAGACCATAAAGAGACCGGTGAAGCAGACAAACATGATGAGGTCGACTGCCATCGACAAAGCCTGGGGGTTGAGACATAAACACCTCCTCGGATAAATGCCCATGTAGAAAGGCATTGTTTACATCCAATTGATGAATTTGCCAGCCATGAGAAAGAGCAAGTGTGAGAACAATGCGAATAGTAGTAGGCTTGATAACAGGGCTAAATGTTTCATGATAGTCAATACCGGGACGTTGGTTGAAACCTTTGGCAACAAGTCGAGCTTTGTAGCGATCAATGCTACCATCAGGTCGCCGCTTAACACGAAAGACCCACTTGCACCCGACGATGTTCTGGTTGGATTGGCGAAGAACAAGATCCCAGGTTCCATTCCGAAGGAGGGCATTGAGCTCTTCACACATGGCTGCTCTCCATTTGGGATTGGTGAGGGCTTGAGAAACTGAGGTAGGTTCTACGGTTTGAGGAAGTGGGTGCTTAGAAACAGCATAGGAAAATTTGGTTAAAGGTTTGAAAATATTGTTCTTGGAGCGTGTGGTCATGGTATGGATATTGGGAGGGTCAACGACTGGTAGGGAGGTAGCAGATGGAGAGATAGCAGACCTGGGAGCACTATCACTCATAGAGGAAGCAAGAGACATGTTGAGTGAAGATGTTTCCAGGTTGAGATCCATAACCAATGGAGGGTGGCCAGCATGTACAGTGTCAGGAAGAGTGAGAGACCGAGAGGGGAGAGAGGCATGAGGAGCGGGAGGTGGACGCGGTGAAGGGGAGAAGATACCATGTTCATGGGAAGTAGATGGGGGAGAATTAATGGGGATAAGGTTGGGTAAATCGTGGGATGAGGTAGTGGGAAGAGGGGGGGAAGATGACACAAGTGGGGAAGAAGTATCGACATGGAGTGAGGTGAGGGAAGGGGAGATCGCTGCCCATTTTGAAAGAGTGAAATCATTAACTTTGTCATGCTCATTTAGGGGAGATAGAGAAGGAAAATGAGTTTCAATAAACTGAACATGTCGGGAAAAATAAATTTTGTGATTTGTGGGTTCAAAAACAAATATACGAATTGTGAACATTTGAATATCCCAAAAAAATACAAGATTTTGACCGTTGTTCGAGCTTATGATGATTATAGGGCCGAAGCCATGGATAACAGAGACACCCAAAAATTCTCAGTTTGGAGTAATTTGGCAAAGTATGAAATAGACATTCAAATGGCGATTTATTATCAGAAATATCGGCGTAGGAAGTCGATTAATGAGATAAACCGCAGACATTGAAAGCATAAGACCAAAGAGAGAGAGGAGAGATGGCCGATGTAAAAGTGTGAGGCCTGTCTCAGCGATGTGGATGATGACGACGTTCAAATTTGAAACTACATGTTGTGGTGTGTATGGAGGGGAAATCAAATGTTGAATCCCAGAATTTGCAAACATAGTTTTTAAACCTTGGTATTTTGTGCCACCGTCAGAATAAATTGTATTTATGGATGTTTTGAAAAAAGTTTCAATCATGGTTTTAAACTTTGGAAATAAAGAGAAGACATCAAATTTATATGCCATAGGAAATAACCATGAATATTTGGTATAGTGATCTACAAAAATGACATAGTAAGAATAACCATCCATTGAACGAATAGGGCATGGACCCCAAACATCCGTATATAATAGATCCAAAGGACATCGACTCTTTAAGCTTGATACACCAAAAGGTAGTTTGTGACTTTTGTTACAACGACAAGAATCACAAAAAAACATGTTTGACAAATTCTGACTCGATTGTACTGGGAGTTTATTAGGACACAATTTGGCTAAGGACTTTTGATGACGGGTGACCAAGGCGATCATGCCAGTGAGCAAGAGGGGTTTTGACACCGTAACATGCTTGTTTGGTCGCCGGATGGATCTCCCTGGTGCTGGACAACTCGTACACATCATTCTTGCTCCGTCCTTGAGCGAGAGGTGCCCCTGTGGCTAGATCCTTAACACAAAAAGAAGAAGGGTAAAATTCAACTGAGGCATTATTAGTTTTGCAAAATTGGGATACTGAAATTAAATTCTGTTTCATGGATGGAACACATAAAACATTAGAAAGTGAGAAGGAATAAGGAGGAGTGGTGAGAGTGGATTTGCCAGTGTGTGTGATATGCAAACCTGTACCATCACCAATTATAATATCGTCGGGTCCTTCATAAGGCTGCGGAGTAGAGAGATGGTTTAAATCAGAGGTGACATGGTGAGAAGCACCTGTGTTAAGAAGTCAGTTGGAGCTTGAGCCACGACCACTACTTGTGGTTGTGTGATTTGCTCTAGGCGGCACTGACAGACCAAGTTGACGTCGCAAGGAGAAGCATTCACGAGCACTGTGGCCTTTGTGGTCACAGTATTGACAGATCAGTGGAGAACCTTTGGTGAGGTTGTTTCCTTGATTGTTGTTGGCGGCATAGCGCTGACCACCTTGGTTGTTGCGGTTGTGAGAGAATTTTCTCTGAGATTGATTTCCATGGCGTTGTTGATTGAAGCGAGCAGTGTTAGCAGTCATAACAATAGGGCTGCTTTCTTCACGCTTGAGAAAAGATTCATATTCCACAAGCTTCTCATGAAGCTCTTCAAAGCCTATGACAGTGTCGCGTGCTCTAATTGCAGCCGCGAGTTCCTTGAATTCAGGTCCAACTCCATTCAGAACATGAAGAATGAGGTTGGTGGGTGGTACTGGTGAGCCAATAATGGCAAGTTCATCGGCGATGCCGCGAATGAAACCGAGATATTCAGCAATAGATCTTGTTCCTCGCCCTTTAGAGAGTTGATCGGTTAGGCCCATAACCCGAGAGGATGATGGATTAGCATAATATTTTGCAAGGCGATTCCACGCCTCAATAGCAGTTTTTGATGAACTGACCATTGGTATCACTCAATCAGAGAGAGATGACAGAATACCATGAAAAATCAGTTTGTCTTGTCTTTGCCATAGAGTAAACTCCGGATTGTCAATTTGTTTTCCTTCATTTGTCAACTCAGCAGGTGGACAGGGCTTTGATCCGTCGATATATCCGAGTAGATCGTAGCCAAAGAGTAGTGAATCAAACTGAGCCTTCCAGGAAGGATAGTTTTCTGGAGTAAGCTTAACAGGCAATTGTGTTGAGTTGAGAACAATAAGATTGTTTTGGCTAGGAAAGGAAGATGTGGTTGTCATGATGAAAAAAAAAATCAATAAAGAGGAAGACAGGTTTAGGATCGGACTAGAAAACTCGTGGGAGCTTGTTATGGCTTTGATACCATAAAGGAGCCAAAACAGTTTGGAGAGAATAACAATTGTATTAATATTCTTATTGATACTGTGAGCATATATTTATATAGAAAATATACAAGCTAGAGATAAGGAAGTTAGCTATACAGATCCTAAAGATAAGAGATTGGATTGACATATACAAGCAGTGAATTAAGGTGATGAGGCTGTGATTGTGGATCTTGATAAGAGGAGATCTTCTTTCCTTATAATCCAGCAACAGAGTTAAGAGAGAAACCTCAGTCTACACAAGACAATCAATAAGAACAAGAGGAAAATACCTTGTGAAGTGCGATTCCTCGATCAATAGCTGGAGAAGCAGCTACTAAAGAGGACATGCCTGAATACATTTCTTGGTCCATTAGCAAAAATGCAATAGTCTTGTCTCCCACTATAGCCTGCACATAATATGTAAAGTACAACCAAAATAAATATATAAGGAGAAAGATAGATTTTACCAGGTGATATCAATATCAGCAAGAAGGTATAGCATATATGATATAGCAATGAAATATGTGTTCCATGTACTTTCTGATTTGAGCCATCAGGTTTGAATTGTTTTTGTTTCATAGAGATCAATGGTATGCTACCATATTAATTTGAAACTTGACATTCGACGCACATGGCAAGATGCATACCTGATCATGACTTTCAGCATAAGCTATACACTTCTCGCTGTATCTCCTATTAGTCAAACTCCCAGATATTTCCTCCATGGACCACTCTTCATCTTTCTTGTTCTTCAAGTAATCAATCCACTTGTCAGGGACAGCCATTGCAAGACGATAATCAAAACCAATTCCTCCCTCGGAGACAGGCCGACTTAGTCCAGGCATACCAGAAACATCTTCGGCGATCACAATTGCATCTGACTGGACATTATGGATCAGATTATTAGCCAGCATCAAATAAACCACTGAATCAACATCTGTTGCCTCACTGAAATACTCATTATAGTCCCCTGTGAACGCCGTGTCGATTCCGTGGTGGTGATACAACATTGATGTTACTCCATCAAATCGAAACCCATCAAATTTGAACTCCTCCAGCCACCACTTCAAGTTGGATAGTAAGAAACGGAGAACTTCCCAGTTAGCATAGTTGAAAAGCCTGCTATCCCACAACTTGTGGTAGCCTCTGTCTCCAGAATGGAAGTACGAATCTTGTGAACCTTGGCCAACATCAAAGCCATTAAGGCCATCAGTGACATTATTACTTGTATGGCTGTGAACAACATCCATCAAGACCCGTAGACCTAAGCTATGTGCTTTATCTATCAAATATTTAAGGTCCTCAGGGGTCCCAGACCTACTGCTCACAGCAAAAAAGTTTGTAACATGATATCCAAATGATGCATAGTACGAATGCTCCATCACAGCCATCAACTGGACTGTGTTATAGTTGTTAGCACGAATACGAGGCAAGACATCATCTGCAAATTCTCTAAATGAATTCACACGGGGTTCTGAACTGCTCATCCCAACATGAGCTTCATAAATCCGTGGTGCCATGGGTTTTGGAGGACGAGGGTATTTAAACTGATACCTGCATGCTCGAAGAATAAATAAGTCAGTCAACCACTGGCTTCTAGTACTCTTCGATTTATAACAGACGAATGACATGTCACCGTTCTTTTAATTATATAGTAGATTTCTCAAATGCAAGTTAAAAATTCCTAGTTTTCATAATGGCAAACTGTGTTCCACTATTTTCTTTAGACCATGTGATAATTTAAGAGATGGAGACAAACAACAAATAAAGGGTTTAGGCCATTCTGCCTCATAATAGTAGATTCCTTGGAATCCGGCACTTTGAATATTGTTTTGTTTCTCAAGGAAGATATTGGACATGTTCAAACTGTGAAACAGTACAACATGAATAGTATGTACCTTTCTCTATGAAATATATTAATGGGTTTGAATTGAGTTCAATAAAAGGTAAGTACTCCCTCCGTTTCAAAATAATCGTCCTAATTAGTTTCGGCACGCTGATTAATAAAATTTTCTTTTACCTAAATTACCCTTTTTGATTACTTATTAATTGAAGTATTTTTTCACTTTTCTATGACCCCAATAATTATTTTTTCACTTTTCTATGACCTCAATTATTGCTTTTTCACTTTTCTATGACCCCAATAATTGCTTTTTTACTTTTCTGACCCTAATAATTACTCTTTCTTATGTCATTTAATTCTCTAGATACATTTTTTTTGTAACTCTCACATTCCCAATAAGTATATTAAATAGATTATGAGGGTATAAGAGGAAAAATATGATAAATATAGTTACTAATATAGAATAAGACATTTATTTTGGAACATCCTAAAAAAAAATTAGGACATTTAATATGGAACGGAGGGAGTAAATCATACCTTTCTGCAGGAGGTGGGTCCCAGTACACACCATCATAAGGTGCAGCAAACTTTGTTGGGTCCACAGTAGCATACTTTATCCAAGCTGGGATTCGGTCAACCCAAAAATCATCACCATGCTTGAATCGAAACTTGACTCTTGAATTGTGCGGAATGGCTGCCTTCCCACCAGAATCAGGAATCTTGATACTCCAAACACCAAATTCATTCTTTACCATCTTGTGATTGGAACCATCCCATTCATTGAAGTCCCCAATAATTTGTGCTTCTCTGCATCATAGATAAATCAACACCAAAGTGAATACTTACTACCCGGGACTACAAATGCATTTCTGTAAGCTGAGGAACTTACTGAGCGGCAGGGGCCCATTCACGGTACACAATTCCACCATTTTCACTGTTAAACCCAAATTTCAAATAACCTACCATAAGAGCAAGAATGATCATAAGTAAACTATTGGAATATAAAAGCGCATCTAAAACTCAACATATAGACCAATGGAAAAAACCAGTTTCAATAGAAGCTCAAAATAAAAATTTCAACATTTCAAAAGGGTGTGCTTGAGTTGTAGGAAAATTCTCAAATCTTCTCATGTAAGAATCAAAAAGGAAAACAAGAAATGGACATGCCTTGCTGGTTTTCCATCATTACCTTGCGCAAAATCCTCAAGGCTTCCTTCATATTTTTCGATTAGCTTTTTCTGCTCTATATATCTCTTCATTCTGTATCCAAAGTGATCTTTATATGGTCCCAAGCCTTGGTCCAGATCCAAGACACTGACAGTTTCAGTGTCTATGTTCATGGCTGTGTTTTCATCAGTCAAAACAGCTGAAATAGCAGACCTGTGTTCCAACTGACGTGGAGAATGCACCATATTAAATGTCCATATATTAGCTGTGGAATTTTAGAGATAGTGCACGCAATTAAAGCATATGAATTTTGTGACAAGTTGAGTTTATAGATATATTATACTTCTTACTCCACCATGAGCAAAGTTTTAACTCGTCTATATTATAAGAAAAAATTGCTTCAAACGATTGCTAAGTTTTAACTCGTTTGACATACCACACCACCAAAACACTTGTAAGTTAATGGACCATAATATACTTCAATTTTCCACACGAGAAAAAAAAAACTGACAAGCTGATGGATAGGAATTGCTTACATTTGCAACAATTATTTTACTTCAAAAACTCATCTAATTTTTATTACACATCATTATTATTTTTTTTCTGAATCATACCCTCTCGTATGCTGAGATTCTTCGAGAATGAAAAATATGTCGATCCTCAAGTAATTTTCCGGGTCCAAGGATAAATCCAGCTGGTTTCTGAGATGCGACAGACCAGTTATTCCTTGAAGCCTGCTAAAGAATAAGACAAAAAATTATTTGGATTGCCAGATAACCACAAAAGTTAAATGTGAAGATGACAGGTTAGTAAAATGAAAAAAAGTAAAAAGAAACATTTTATATCCCTGCGAAGGATTCCTGGATAATTTAGAACAATCATAAAAATGGAAAAAGAAAAAAGAAAGAGGTTCCACTATGTAATTGGGTGAATAATTCAACATGACTTTCATAATTAACACAAGTGGCTCTACAAACTATATTACTATACATCTATACATACACGTTTGGTTGAGCCCATATCATAAGGGCTAAATCTTATGTGGTTTTCTTTGACTTAAACTTTGATGCAAGACCTTTGCAAATAATGTTGTAAAGGATGTCCGTCGTAAATGAAAAGATAAGAGAAAGTTTGGCTTCAAGATTTGAGTTGGATAGTTCCCTTGATATGCTAATTATAGCACACTTATTTCAATTCAATGCTATGTTTTGTGAAGAAGCAGAACTTCATTAAAATTGTGGTAAAGCATTCCATGAAATGTTTGGGGCATCCACGTGAAGGAGCTAACTCTTTTGTGGCCAAAGACCACGAGTCAATCACCAATATTAGTTGACTAGTATGATTGCATCCATGACAAGCGCATATGGTAATTGTTCCATGACAACAGTTGAAGTCTAATTCCTTCCAATTAAATGGTTACGAAGACTTTTATCTTTAACATTATTTTTTCTTCTTTTACCTTTTTTAAAGTACTGCATCAACAATATATGGTGACCATGTTACTAATTGACTGTGTGGAGATGTTCCTAGTTGAGAGACATGACTATAGTTACAACATCATAAGGAGATCAATATTTGTCAATGTTGAGATTAATATTATGTTTCACCTATAATTCATTTGGAGAAAGAGGATTTTATTTGTAGGCCAATTTGCACCTAATGACTTGACTGGATTATAAATAAAGCACCTGTGTGTTACAATTTTTCAAACATTGTGTTCAAATCAAAACGTACATAATTTCTCCATTACCAGCAATTAGTAAGTTTAATTCCATAAAACTTCAGTACCCTTTTGGGCAAAAAGTGACTAATCTAGTAGTAAGATTCAAGAATAAAAGAACTGCGCGCAAGAAGCCAAGAAGGTTACAACATTACATGACAAAATGTCAAAATTCATCTGAATATTAAAACTACTGCACAAAGAAGAACACCCAAACAACAAATGGTCATAAATAAAAATATGAGATACATAAAATGCTATTGTGAAAAAAAAAACATACACTTTTAAAATTTCCGGTAACCATTGATTCAACTTCAAAATGACCTCATGACTTGTTAGCTTGCAGTAATGCATTGAAAATGAACAAATCCGAGTCCATAAATGCGACAATAAAAGGGTAAAAAATAAACAATTCAAAATGATAGAAACAAATTGAAATTACCGTTGAAAAGGGTGTTAAAGACCCAATTGCAGGTTTAAAGAGAAGACCCAAAGAACCATACATTTTCCCCCAATTCGCCTCTCAATCTTCCTCTATCTCATTATCTCTCTCTTAACACTCTGTATATATTTGTATGAACTGTGAAGTGGAGTGAGAAAGGAGGAAAGGAAGCTATATAAAAGGGATCAAAGAAATGAATTACAACCGTCAAAAGCGAATGAGGGGCAGGCATTATGATAAACTTGAATTAATTAACTTCAATAATTCATAGTACTTCTACTATTTATAACAATTAAAAATCTGTGAAAAGAAAAAGAGCATTTGTTTCGTCCCTTTCGATGATTTTGTTTGATTGCACAAGGAAGTAAAGGATATTTATTATGCTTTTTTCTATACATGCCACGTGAACAAACACGCGCCGTCCGTGTGCAATCAAAATGAAAATATCAAATCTTTATTTTCCCGCTCGTACGACTCGTTGTTTGCCACTTCCTCATTGTTGTTATCCCAAGAAACAATGACAATTTATTTAAAGACTAACGCTATGTTTCTGAGTTTTGAACAAAAAAAAAAAAAAAAAATAGAAAATTTAAATTAGAACAGAAAAGAAAAGAATAGAAATTTAAAGTTTTCCTTTGTGTTATTTCTAAGTTTTTAATGGAAAATGATAAAAAATTTAAAATTGAGAACATGAGTTGTAATTTAAAATTTATTATATTAAAAGTTGAGGATAATATGAAAATTATAAAAATATTACTTATTCTAATTTTTTTTCCGTCAAAATCTTGCCAATTTTGGACGGAAAACTTTGGCAGGAAAAGTGGCCAAGTTTTCTATCCATTTCTTTTCTTTTCCGTTTATTAAAAAACTCAGAAACATAACAATTGAAAAGAAAACTTAAATTTTTCATTCATTTCTTTTCTTTTCTGTTCATTTTAAAACTCAAAAACAGAGCGTAAAGTCTCAAAAAAAACAATCTTAAATTATGTGTCATGAACTCATGGTGTTATTAATTTGTCATGATCTTATTATATAATTGGTTATGTCATAAACTAGTTTACATAACACACCACACAGGGACGAAGCTAGGATTTGTTCTTTGGGGGGCAAAAAAAATTTTAACATCATAAAATATACTCCCTCCGTCTTATAGTTATAGGCTGATTTCTTTTTGCACATAGTTTAAGAAAATTAGTTAAGTGACAAATTTTAACATAAATTTTCCACATATACCCCTTAATATGAAATTAATAAATAAGTTAATACTCCTTACCTGTGAAACCCCAGATTTTATGAATAAAGAATTAATTTTCTCGAAATAATTTTTTTTATATTATGATGTGAATTTGAGATAATGTTATAGTTGTGGATAATATTTATAAATTTTGCAAAGTATCTGAAGTTATTATGTATTATATTAGATTAATTGTGAGAATATTCGTTTTAAGCGAGAAAATATTAAATGCGACAAGACAATCATTAGTGGACCCCCTAGCGGAATTATTGTCGGATTGAGAAAGCGACAAAAATATTTTATTAAAAATAACGGCGGAAGTTTTTCTGGTTGATCTTTGTTGAACTACTCATTAATAAAAATGCAAGATGTCTGGCGTTGTTGCGTAGTATCACTGCACGGTATTGATTATTGATATTTATGTGAGAAGTCACTCGGTTTTGTTTAATTATTACTACGATAGTTCTTTGCGTAGTATCTCACATTATTTGATTGATTATTGTTGATTTAGAAGTTTTGTTTTATTAGTATTATTAACGTAATAAAATAGAAACATATTTTTATATAAAGCAGAATACTTTATTAAAGTTATTACATAAATAGAATATATTATATTCTATTATGCATAGTATTTTGCATAGTAAAATCTTTTTATATAAAGCAGAATACTTTATTAAAGTTATTCTATAAATAGAATATATTATATTTTATTATCATAGTATTTGCATAGTAATTTTTTTATATATATAAATAGAATATATTATATTTTATTTAAAAGATTTTTCTTTAAATATGAATGAAGCAGATTAAAGTAAATCAATGGATAGTTCATGGATTAATTCTTATGCATTCCATTTTCCTATAAATAGAAGTTCATTCCTTCATTATTTTTTTAATTCTTTGAACTACAGAGAGAAACTATAGAGAGAGACTATAGATGAGGCGCCCCCAAAATTAGGTATTCATCACCCATTACGAGTCATTAGATCGTGGTACAAAATCACAAATACAAACTTAATTATACATACGTAGGTGTAACATATACGACAATACATAAAGCGAGAGTTCTAATAGGAATATTGTCATTTAGACAATATCCATACTCAAAGAGTCCTCATTACATTTATTGTCACACTTATTTAATAATGAGAATAGTGAGGACTACTAATGCTATCTTGAGGACCATCACTCTTTTTCCCAGAGCTCGTCATTAAAAGAGTTAAGTAGAAAATAAAGTCTACTATCTTTTAGGTTTTAAAGATTTTATCACTAAGATCGATTAAAAATAAATTTAAATTTTGTTGAAATAATTTTTCAAATATTATGGTGTGAATTTGAGATAATATTATAGTTGTGGGACTTTTAGTATTTATAAATTTTGAATGAAAGTATCTGAGTGGTTATATTATAATTTTTCGATATTATGGTGTGAATTTAAGATAATATATTAGGTTTAGCGAGGGAATATCGGAGAATATTAGGTTTAGCGAGGAATATTAAATCATTGGTGGACCCCTATGAAATTATTGTCGGATTGAAAGCGACAAAAATATTTTATTAAAATAACGGCGGAAGTTTTTTCTGGTTGATCTTGTTGAACTACTCGGTAGTAAAAATGCGATGTCGTGTGGTTGCGTAGTAAGCTTGCGGTATTGATTATTGATCTTTATGTGAGAAGTCACTCGGTTTGATTCCATTATTATCGATTAATAATATGAATTATTATAGCGATAATGACGTTTTGTTTTATTAAGTATTATTAGCGTAATAAAAGCGAAACATCTTTTATATAAAATAGAATACTTTATTAAAGTTATTACATAAATAGAATATATTATATTTTATTATGCATAGTGTTGCATAGTGTTTTGCATAGTGTTTTGCATAGTATTGCATAGTGTTTGCATAGTAAAATGTTTTTATATAAATAGAATATATTATATTTTATTTAAAAGATTTTTCTTTAAATATGAATAGTCAGATTAAAGTAAATCGATACGGGCCGTTCATGGATTAATTCTTATGCATTCCATTTTCCTATAAATAGAAGCTCATTCCTTCATTATTTTCTTACGAATTCATTGAAACTACAGAGAGAGAAATTATAGAGAGAGAAGCTATAGAGAGAAAATTATAGAAAGAAGAAGAAAGAGTATACTACTTCTTACTCTTCTATATTAGGTTCTTTTACGGTAAAGGGTGTTATTCTTTCTTCTTCTTGAAGAGAACTTACATTATTCCATTCATTATTATTACATTGGAATAACTTTTGTAAAAGTGGCATACTACTATACATAACTTTTGTATCTGTGGCATACCTATACTTGGTGAAATCCTTATGTTATTCCATTCTTATTATTACATTGGAATAACTTTGTATCTATATGATTTACCTATACTTGGTGACATTCTTTTATTATTACATTGGAACATCACATGCGTGTGTGTTTTACAGGACACAGTTAGATTTTATTATTCTTTGGAACATCACATGCATGTGTTTTTACTTTGGACTGGTTAAAATCTTTATCATTACATTGGAATATCCTATCTGTATGTTTTACACCGGATCTGGTTCCATCTTTATTATTACATTGGAACATCACTGTGATTGTGAATTTCACGACTGGTTAGATTATTATTATTACATTGGAATAACACATCATCAATCTGCATGCGTGGTGATTTCTTTTGTTATTCCATTCTTTATTATACCCGGTTGGTTTAAAACTTTGACTATACTCCATGAAATTAGTAGAATATCCTTGATATTTGCGTTTCATCGAGTATCTTTTCATGGAAATATTCTTACGATCATTCTTGAATTTTACTCTACAAAAGCAGTATCATGTTGACAATTTGGGCGTTAATAATTCATGGATTAAATAATTCTTGAACTTGTTTTATTGAATTATTATGTCATTATCATCATCCTCATGTTATATTATGTTATCTTTGGCTTACGTGCGTAGATGAACTTAGTATGATTATGACCGAGGATCATTCGGTATAATCATGACTTGATATAAATGATGTGACAAAAGTCCTCGGTGGCACGTAATGCGGTGATGGATAGTTTTGGTATGATTATGACCGGGGGTGATTCGGTATAGTCATGACCATTGATAATTTGATGAAAATCCTTGGTGAGTAATGCGGGGATGATTAGATGTGGTGGTTTATTTATTAAATTTGAGTCTCGGTGATAAAAATTGATGAAAACCTTTTAAAACCTAAAAGATAGTAGACTTTATTCTCTACTTGACTCTTTTAATGGATTGCTTATTCAGCTATGATTAAGCTGGTTGTCTATTGTATTTTATCGGTTTTAACTTTGTTGAAGGCTAATGATAATTTATTACGCATTATCTTAGTCATAATATTTCTTCTTGGGCTAGTTGAGCTCACCCTTTCTTTCCTTTATTCTCTTGAGGAAATGAGAACATAATTTGGAGACGAGTCGGGGAGCGAAGTAATGGTCGAGAGGATAGCATTAGTAGTCCTCACTATTACGTGAAATAGTGTGATAATAGTTGTAATGAGGACTCCTTTTGAGTTTGTATAATATCTAGTAGACAATATTTGTATTCAAACTCACGGTTTTATGTCGTATTGTACCACGACAGTTATATTAGTAAGTTGTATTTGAATTTATGTACCATGTAAGTGGCGACCCAAGATGGGTGGCGTATACCTAATTTTGGGGCGTCGCGGTTGGTATCGAGCTTAGGGATATGATCACTGGCTAAGATGTGAGAATAGTACTAGGAGGGGAGGCAGGGAATTCCTTTCTAGTATGACCTACTAAGTTTATTTGGTATTTGATTGGTCGGTCGAGTATAGTGATAATATGTTGCATGTTAATTAACCCCTTATTTTGTGGCGGTGTTTGAAAATGGCATCAGAGAATGTTGAGAATAGCAATGGAGCACACGAGGTATTGATTCTCCACGGATCGATAATCGGGACAATGTGCAGCGAGGATGGCGATAATCCTCCTGTAAACAACAACAACGATCGATTGATGAGCGGACAGTGCGTTTAAAAGGTTTTAGAATTCATGCGACATCGGTAGCGACTCATCCAAAAGCGTGGGGTGGAAACACGGAAAACTCTCGGCGGTCACCATTAAACAATTAAGGCTGGGACCACTTGGGAGTTTAAGGAGAGCCAAAACCACTTTGGCGGAAGCATGGATAAAATGATTACCAAGATATTTGATGTCTTGGGATGCTCAGGAGCAAAGGTTCCTTTTTGCGCCTTTATATTCTTTGCGGAGAGGCGATTCTTGGTGGGAATCGGTAAAAGCGTACTCGACTTCTTTGTCTTGAAGATATCTTGGGAGAAGTTCGGGAGGCATTCAACGACAAATACTTTCACGAAAGTATTAGCCACATGAAGGAGGTGGAGTTTATCAAGTTGGAACAAAACAATATGGCCAGGTGTCGCATGATACGAGGCAAAATTTGCGGAGTTATCACGGTTCGTCCCACTTGGTGGATAATGAAGAGAGAATGGCGCGAATGTTTTTAAGAGGTTTGAAGCGGAGATATCGTCGACATCTTATTTCTCATAAAGCTGTGTTTTTATTAGGATGTTGTAAATAGGGCTCGATTAGTGGGTAGCGATAACGAGTCAGCCTTGACTAAAAAGAAGCGGCCGTGGCAAAATTATAATACCGGTGAGTAGTCATCGAGCGGTGACAACAAGCGTGGAGGAATCAGCGGGCGGATATGGTAACCACTTGGTGGTGTCGGGGCCAAAATAATAAGAATGGACATTTCAAGAAAGGAGATTCAATGATGATGGAAAGGCGTTTTATTTTTTTGTTGTTAAGGAAGGAGAAGGACCACTATTATATGCTTCAAATGCGGAGGAGAGGGACACATTAGTCGAAGCTGCGCCGTGCGAATCAAAGCATGTTATAATTGTGGAGAGAAGGTCACTTAGCTCGATTTTTGTCGTTTCACAGAAGACAAATTCAACTAGGATGGAGGCACCAAATTTGTCCCGGACAAACCAAAGCCGTAGTTTAAGAGGCGTTTTTTTTTCTCGTGACGAGGAACTGAATAAAATTATCACGGGTAAGTTAATCATAAGCTCTTGCGAAGTCTATCTGAGTGTTAGATACCGGTTCTACCCACTCTTTTATTTCACTAGTTGTGTTCAGCGTTTAAATTTGACTAGAAGAAGTTAAACTTTGACTTATTGTTGAAAAACCGTTAGTAGGAACCCGTTACTCTCACTACATTTATTAATCTTGTTGTTTCAAATAAACACTTTCACGTTACTGTCGATCTTATCTCTTTGAAAATACTTGCCTTTGAGGTAATTTTTGAAAGCGATTGATTAACTACTCATTATTCTTTTTGTAAGGTTGTTAGCTTTTATTTATAACCAACACATTATCTGAATTCAAAGTAACCAAACCCTAAAGTTAATCTTTGTTATATCAAGCCATAAGTAAAGAGCCCCGATCCCTTTCGTTGTTGACTTCCTTGTGTGGAATGCACGAAGCGGACTTTACGTGGCGGCGTCGTGAATGAAGATGGCAAGTTGATAGGTATCATTGTGAGGTCTTTATCTAGGTTAAGGGATAGAAGTCGCGATTGGTATTAATGTGACGTCTTATCAAGTCTTGGATGAAAATGTGATTTTTGAATGATATTTCTATCATTAATAAATTTCTTGGCGTATTCTTGAAGACTTCCTAGCCTACCCTAGGCGTGAAATCGAATTTTGTATTGACCCGATCTACAAAACCCATTTCTTAAACCCTCGAATATTTCTTGACTAAAAGGATGCATTTACGTGGATTATGATGAAAGTCATAATAAAAGCATTGGACTAATGAAAATCATGGGTATATGAAGTATTAGTAAGTTTTATGATGAGTTATGTTGGTTGGTATGTGAAAACATGAAAGTTTCTTAGAAATCACAAAGAGTTGAAAATCAGATTTTGGTGAAAAGCGTAACATGAAATTCAATTGACCATATCTCTATTATATTTTGAATTTTTGAATGTGGTCAAGTCCTAGAGTTAGATCTATGAGTTACCTAACTAATCCAAGTGGAATTACTGGAAAAGGTGTTGTAGATTTTTTGTGTGGACTGATTTTAGCAAAGGAGTGCAAAGCTGTAAATTTCAAAAAAGCTAACTGCCATGATTTTAGAGGGGCTGTTTCGGCCACTTAAATTATGAGAAAAATTCTGGCCTTTTGGGACATGAAAGTATATGGTATAAAGTACCTCCTGTCCAAAAATGAGCTCATTTCGACTTAAAATGAGCAAGTTATGACTATTTCAATATTTAGGTTTTTTAAATGAAAACGCTATAATAGGAGTTCTATAACTCAGATGACCATGAAATTTAAACTGGAAGCTCACGTTAACATGTGTAAGGTCCTGCCAAGATTTGGGAATTTTGGAGTTAAACTTGAGGTAGCTAATTTCTTAAGGAATTAATTAGAAATTGATTTTTGAAAAATAGTAAATGAATTTTAAAAATTAGAGAAAAATATATTTTCATTATGGGACTATATTATACTAAATCCCAGAAAAGAAATATTTTTGGGACTGATTTGGTATTTTTCATGAAAATAGTTTAATTCTGAACATATGAGTTAAATATGTTATGTGAAAGTAACAAAGTTGAAAATAGGATTTTATGGCTAGAGAATCCTATATAGAGTATATGCATATTTTTGATGAGATTTGATAATTGGTGATGATATCTTATGAGTATGGCATTTTGAATGATTAAATGCATTATATGGTAAAAGCGTAAACAATTAAGATAAATTGTTTATAAATTTAAGAAGTGATTAAAATATTATTTATAATATTAATGATATTAGATTATGAAGATTATTAAGTGATTGATAACATGGGGATATTCTTGAATCTGGATAAATTATATTATAAATGTTTAATATTTATCCTTTATCTCATTTGATTGATTCTTTATATCATTATCCTCATAAATACTTTATATTATGTTGAAAGTAAATACGTGGCTTTATGTAGTGCGTAGATGGACTTGGTATGATTATGACCGAGTTGTTGGGTAATCATAGCAAGTAATTGAAAACACGATTATCTTTGGTAGTAGTGCATGGATAATTTGTGGTCGTGATCTTAATGAATACCTGATTATCTTTGGTAGTAGTGCATGGATAATTTGTGGTCGTAATCTTAATGAATACACAATTATCTTTGGTAGTAGTGCATGGATAATTTGTGGTCGTGATCTTAATGAATACACGATTATCTTTGGTAGTAGTGCATGGATAATTTGTGGTCGTAATCTTAATGAATACACGATTATCTTTTGGTAGTAGTGCATGGATAATTTGTGGTAGTGCATAATCTTAATAAATACACAATTATCTTTGTAGTAGTGCATGGATAGTGCATGGATAATTTTTTGGTGGTCGTGATCTTAATGAATACACGATTATCTTTGGTAGTAGTGCATGGATAATTTGTGGTCGTGATCTTAATGAATATACGATTATCTTTTAGTAGTGTATGGATAATTTGTGTAATGATGATCTTAATTACGATGTGAATAATCTGGATAATGAATATACGATTATCTTTGGTAGTAGTGCATGGATAATTTTTGTAGTCGTGATCTTAATGAATACTATTGATTATCTTTGGTAGTAGTGCATGGATAATTTGTGGTCGTGATCTTAATGAATACACGATTATCTTTGGTAGTAGTAGTGCATGGATAATTTGTGGTCGTAATGCAATTAATGAATATCCTTGGATTTTAGTGCGGGGATGATTCGATGATATGGATTAATTATTTGGTGAGTCTCGACAATGAAATATTAATTCATGGATGTGGTAAAAAGTCATCTTTGGTAGTAGTGCATTGATAGACTTGGTATGATTATGATTAAGGATTATTCGGTATAATCATGGTAGTAATTGAAAACACGAATATCCTTGGCGATGGTGCATGGATAATTCGTGGTTGTGATATTATTAAATCTCTGCGTCTCGGCATTATTGGTTTCTGGTTGTATATCTTTGGCTTTGTAGTGCAAAGATGAATTGTTAATGAATATCTTTGGCGGATTGCAAAGATGAATTTAATATTTTCAACGATAAAAGGTATTGAGGTATCCTCACCTCTTTATCATACCAGTCGTACCCTAATTTTGGTGAAATTCCATAAGGAGGGAGATTGTGAGACCCAGATTTTATCGATAAAGATTTAAATTTTGTTGAAATAATTTTTTTAATATTATGGTGTGAATTTGAGATAATATTATAGTTGTGGGTAGTATTTATAAATTTTGCAAAAGTATCACAGTGGTTATATTATATTCGATTGGTAGGGGAATATTCGGTTTAGCGAGGGAATATTAAATGCAATGGCTCAATCATTGGTGGACCCTATGAAATTATTGTCGGATTGAAAGCGACAAAAATATTTTATTGAAATAACGGCGGAAGTTTTCTGGTAGATCTTGTTGAACTACTTTCGGTAGTAAAAATGCGATGTCGTGTGGTTGCGTAGTAGCTTGCGGTATTGATTATTGATGCTTATGTGAAGTCACTCGGTTTGATTCCATTATTGTCGATTAATAATATGAATTATTATAGCGATAATGGCGTTTTGTTTTATTAAGTATTATTAGCGTAATAAAAGCGAAACATCTTTATATAAAATAGAATACTTTATTAAAGTTATTACATAAATAGAATATATTATATTTTATTATGCATAGTAGTGTTGCATAGTGTTTTGCATAGTGTTTTGCATAGTATTGCATAGTGTTTGCATAGTAAAATGTTTTTATATAAATAGAATATATTATATTTTATTTAAAGATTTTTCTTTAAATATGGATAGTCAGTTAAAAGTAAATCAATACGGGATAGTTCATGGATTAATTCTTATGCATTCCATTTTCTATAAATAGAAGCTCATTCCTTCATTATTTTCTTACGAATTCATTTGAAACTAGAGAGAAATTATAGAGAAAGCTATAGAGAGAAAATTATAGAAAGAAGAAGAGTATTACTACTTACTTTACTTTACTTCTATATATTAGGTTATTTTTGTTGTACGGTAAGGGGTGTTATTCTTTCTTCTTGAAGAGAACTTACATTATTCCATTCATTATTATTACATTGGAATAACTTTGTAAAAGTGGCATACCTATACATAACTTTGTATGTGGCGTACCTATACTTGGTGGTGAAATCCTTATGTTATTCCATTCTTATTATTACATTGGAATAACTTTTGTATCATGTGATTTACCTATCTTGGTGACATTCATTTATTATTACATTGGAACATCACATGCGTGTGTTTTTTTACAGGACTGGTTCCGTATTTTTTTATTATTATTACATTGGAACATCACATGCATGTGTTTTACAGGACACTGGTTAAAATCTTTATCATTACATTGGAATATATATGTGTGTTTTACAGGATCTGGTTCCATCTTTATTATTACATTGGAACATCACATGGTGTGTGAATTTCACGACTGGTTCCGTTATTATTATTATTACATTGGAATAACACATACATCTGAAATCTGCATGCGTGGTGATTTCTTTTGTTATTCCATTCTTTATTATACCCGGTTGGTTAAAACTTTGACTTATACTCCATGAAATTAGTAGAATATCCTTGATATTTGCGTTTCATCGATATCTTTTCATGGAAATATTCTTACGATCATTCTTGAATTTTACTCTCTGAAAGCGCGTATCATGTTGACAATTTGGGCGTTAATAATTCATGGATTAAATAATTCTTGAACTTGTTTTATTGAATTATTATGTCATTGTCATCATCCTCATGTTATATTATATTTATCTTTGGCTTACGTGCGTAGATGAACTTAGTATGATTATGACGAGGATCATTCGGTATAATCATGACTTGATATAAATGATGTGACAAAAGTCCTCGGTGGTTTTTGTAATGCGATGATGGATAGTTTTTGGTATGATTATGACGAGGGGTGATTCGGTATAGTCATGACCATTGATAATTTGATGAAAATCCTTGGCCAGTAGTAGTGCGGGGATGATTAGATGTGGTGGTTTATTTATTAAAATTTGAGTCTCGGTGATAAAAATTGATGAAAACCTTTTAAAACCTAAAAGATAGTAGACTTTATTCTCTACTTGACTCTTTTAATGGATTGCTTATTCACATTGCTGATTAAAGCTGGTTGTCTATTGTATTTTATCGGTTTAAACTTTGTTGAAGGCTAATGATAATTTATTACGCATTATCTTAGTCGTAATATTTCTTCTTGGGCTAGTTGAGCTCACCCTTTCTTTCCTTTGTTCTCTGAGGAAATGAGAACATATTTGAGACGAGTCGGGGAGCGAAGTAATGGTCGAGGAGGATAGCATTAGTAGTCCTCACTATTACGTGAAATAGTGTGATAATAGTAATAATGAGGACTCCTTTTGAGTTTGTATAATATCTAGTAGACAATATTTGTATTCAAACTCACGGTTTATGTCGTATTGTACCTGACAGCAGTTATATTAGTAAGTTGTATTTGAATTTATGTACCATGTAAGTGGCGACCCAAGATGGGTGGCGTATACCTAATTTTGGAGGCGTCGCGGTTGGTATCGAGCTTAGGGATATGATCCTGGCTAAGATGTGAGAATAGTACTAGGAGGGAGAGGAGAACTAGTATGACCTACTAAGTTTATTTGGTATTTGATTGGTCGGTCGGAGTATAGTGATAATATGTTGCATGTCAATTAACCCTTATTTTGTGGCGGTGTTTGAAAATGGCATCCAGAATGTTGAGAATAATGATGGAGCCACGAGGCTATTGATTCTCCACGGATCGATAATCGGGACAATGTGCAACGGGATGGCGATAATCCTCCACGTAAACAACAATCTTGATCGATTGATGAGCAATGATGCGTTTAAAGGTTTTAGAATTCATGCGACATCGGTAAAGCGACTCACATCCAAAAGCGTAGGTGGAAACACGGAAAACTCTCGGCGGTCGCGCTAAACAATTCAAGGATTTGGGACCATAGGAGTTTAAGGAAGGCAAAACCACTTACGGCGGAAGCATGGATAAAAGCATGATTACAAGATATTTGATGTCTTGGGATGCTCAGAGAGCAAAGGTTCCTTTTCTTGCGCCTTTATGTTCTTGTGAGGGCGATTCTTGGTGGGAATCGGTAAAAGCGTACTCAACTTCTTTGTCTTGAAGATATCTTGGGAGAAGTTCGAGGAGTACATTCAGCGACAAATACTTTCTGAAAGTATTCATACATGAAGGAGGTGGAGTTTATCAAGTTGGAACAAAACAATATGGCCAGGTGTGCGATGATGAGGCAAAATTTGCGGAGTTATCACGGTTTTCGTCCCACTTGGTGGATAATGAAAGAGAGAATGGCGAATGTTTTAAGAGGTTTGAAGCGAGAGATATCGTCGACATCTTATTTCTCATAAAGCGTGTTTTATTGAGATGTTGTAAATAGGGCTCGATTAGTGGAAGTAGCGATAATGAGTCAGTATATTAAAAAGAAAGCGGCCGGCAAAATTATAATACCCGGCGAGTAGTCATCGAAGCGGTGACAACAAGCGTGGAGGAATCATGAGGCGGATATGGTAACCACGCCGGTGGTGTCGGGGCCAAAATAATAAGAATGGACATTTCAAGAAAAGGAGATTCAATGATGATGGAAAGGCGTCGACACCATTTTTTTTTGTTGTTAAGGAAGGAGAAGGACCACTATTATATGCTTCAAATGCGGAGGAGAGGACACATCGTCAGAAGCTGCGCCATAAAATCAAAGCATGTTATAATTGTGGAAGAAGGTCACTTAGCTCGATTTTGTCGTTTCTGAAGACAAATTCAACTAGGATGGAGGCACCAAAGGCTGTCCCGGACAAACCCAAAGCCGTAGTTTAAGAGGCGTTTTTTTTTCGTGACGAGGAACTGAATAAAATTATCACGGGTAAGTTAATCATAAGCTCTTGCGAAGTCTATCTAGTGTTAGATACGAGTTCTACCCACTCTTTTATTTCACTAGTTGTGTTCAGCGTTTAAATTTGATTAGAAGAAGTTAAACTTTGACTTATTGGTTGAAACCGTTAGGAGGAGAAACCGTTACCTCAGCATTTATTAATCTTGTTGTTTCAAATAAACACTTTCACGTTACTGTCGATCTTATCTCTTTGAAAATACTTGCCTTTGAGGTAATTTTGAAAAGCGATTGATTAACTACTCATTATTCTTTTTGTAAGGTTGTTAGCTTTTCATATTCTAACCAACTGTTATCTGAATTCAAAGTAACCAAATCCTAAAGTTAATCTTTGTTATATCAAGCCATAAGTAAAGAGCCCGATCCTTTCGTTGTTGACTTCCTTGTGTGGAATGCAGAAAGCGGACTTTACGTGGCGGCGTCATGAATGAAGATGGCAAGTTGATAGGTATCATTGTGAGGTCTTATCCGGGTTAAGGGATAGAAGTCGCAGTTGGTATTAATGTGACGTCTTATCCAAGTCTTGGAGCGAAATGTGATTTTGAATGATATTTCTATCATTAATAAATTTCTTGGCGTATTCTTGAAGACTTCTAGCCTACCCTAGAGCGTGAAATCGAATTTTGTATTGACGATACAAAACCCATTTCTTAAACCCTCGAATATTTCTTGACTAAAAGGATGCATTTACGTGGATTATGATGAAAGTCATAATAAAAGTATAGAACTAATGAAAATCATGGGTATATGAAGTATTAGTAAGTTTTATGATGAGTTATGTTGGTTAGTATGTGAAAACATGAAAGTTTCTTAGAAATCACAAAGAGTTGAAAATCAGATTTTGGTGAAAAGCGTAACATGAAATTCAATTGACCATATCTCCTATTATATTTTGAATTTTTGAATGTGGTCAAGTCCTAGAGTTAGATCTATGAGTTACCTAACTAATCCAAGTGGAATTACTGGAAAAGGTGTTGTAGATTTTTGTGTGGACTGATTTTAGCAAAAGGAGTGCAAAGCTGTAAAAAGAAAAAAACTACTGCCATGATTTTTAGAGGCTGTTTCGGCCACTTAAATTATGAGAAAAATTCTGGCCTTTTGGGACATGAAAGTATATGGTATAAAGTATCTCCTGTCCAAAAATGAGCTCATTACGACTTAAAATGAGCAAGTTATGACTATTTCAATATTTAGGTTTTTAAATGACGCTATAATAGGAGTTCTATAACTCAGATGACCATGAAATTTAAACTGGAAGCTCACGTTAACATGTGTAAGGTCCTGCCAAGATTTGGGAATTTTGGAGTTAAACTTGAGGTAGCTAATTTCTTAAGGAATTAATTAGAAATTGATTTTTGAAAAATAGTAAATGAATTTTAAAAATTCCGAGAAAATATATTTTCATTATGGGACTATATTATGCTAAATCCCAGAAAAGAAATATTTTTGGGACTGATTTGGTATTTTTCATGAAAATAGTTTAATTCTGAACATATGAGTTAAATATGTTATGTGAAATAATGAAGTTGAAAATAGGATTTTATGGCTAAAGAATCCTATATAGAGTATATGCATATTTTTGAGAGATTTGATAATTGGTGATGATATCTTATGAGTATGGCATTTTGAATGATTAAATGCATTATATGGTAAAAGCGTAAACAATTAAGATAAATTGTTTATAAATTTAAGAAGTGATTAAAATATTGTTATAATATTAATGATATTAGATTATGAGATTATTAAGTGATTGATAACATGGGGATATTCTTGAATCTGGATAAATTATATTATAAATGTTTAATATTTATCCTTTATCTCGTTTGATTGATTCTTTATATCATTATCCTCATTGCTTTATATTATGTTGAAAGTAAATACGTGGCACATAGTGCGTAGATGGACTTGGTATGATTATGACCGAGGATTGTTGGGGTATAATCATGCTTAGTAATTGAAAAACACGATTATCTTTGGTAGTGCATGGATAATTTGTAAGTAAGTGATCTTAATGAATACACGATTATCTTTGGTAGTAGTCGTGGATAATTTGTGGTCGTAATCTTAATGAATACACAATTATCTTTGGTAGTAGTGCATGGATAATTTGTGGTGTGATCTTAATGAATACACGATTATCTTTGGTAGTAGTGCATGGATAATTTGTGGTCGTGATCTTAATGAATACCACGATTATCTTTGGTAGTAGTGCATGGATAATTTGTGGTCGTAATCTTAATGAATACCACAATTATCTTTGGTAGTAGTGCATGGATAATTTGTGGTCGTGATCTTAATGAATACACGATTATCTTTGGTAGTAGTGCATGGATAATTTGTGGTCGTGATCTTAATGAATACCACGATTATCTTTGGTAGTAGTGCATGGATAATTTGTGGTGCATTGATCTTAATGAATACCACGATTATCTTTGGTAGTAGTGCATGGATAATTTGTGAGTCGTGATCTTAATGAATACGATTATCTTTGGTAGTAGTGCATGGATAATTTGTGGTCGTGATCTTAATGAATACCTGATTATCTTTGGTAGTAGTGCATGGATAATTTGTGGTGGTAATCTTAATGAATACAATTATCTTTGGTAGTAGTGCATGGATAATTTGTGGTGCATTGATCTAATGAATATAATTGGATAGGATTATTTGATCTTTGGTAGTAGTCATGGATATGGATAATTCTGTAATGAAATATTAATAATGGAATGGTAAAAATTATCTTTGGTAGTAGTGCATTGATATTACTTGGTATGATTATGACCGAAGATTAATCGGTATATAATCATGGTAGTAATTGTAGTACGAATATTCTTCGATGATATGGATTAATTATTGAAATTGAGTCTTGATGAAATATTAATTCATTATTGTTTAAAAGTTTATATCTTTGGCTTGTAGTGCAAAGATGAATTGTTAATGAATATCTTTGGTAGGATTGCAAAGATGAATTTAATGTTTTCAGCGATAAAGGTATTGAAAGGTATCCTCATCTCTTTATCATACAGTGCGTCGTACCCTAATTTCGAGGCGAAATTCCATAAGGAGGGAGATTGTGAGACCCCAGATTTTATCGATAAAGATTTAAATTTTGTTGAAATAATTTTTTAATATTATGGTGTGAATTTAAGATAATATTATAGTTGTGGGTAGTATTTATAAATTTTGCAAAGTATCACAGTGGTTATATTATATTAGATTGGTGGGGAATATTAGGTTTAGCGGGGAATATTAAATGCAATGGCTCAATCATTGGTGGACCCACAACGAGAATTATTGTCGGATTGAGAAAATGACAAAATATTTTATTGAAATAACGGCGGAAGTTTTCTAGTTGATCTTGTTGAACTACTCGGTAGTAAAAAATGCGATGTCGTGTGGTTGCATAGTAGCTTGCGGTATTGATTATTGATGCTTATGTGAGAAGTCACTTTCGGTTTGATTCCATTATTGTCGATTAATAATATGAATTATTATAGCGATAATGGCGTTTTGTTTTATTTAGTATTATTAGCGTAATAAAAGCGAAACATCTTTATATAAAATAGAATACTTTATTAAAGTTATTACATAAATAGAATATATTATATTTTATTATGCATAGTGTTGCGTAGTGTTTTGCATAGTGTTTTGCATAGTATTGCATAGTGTTTGCATAGTAAAATGTTTTTATATAAATAGAATATATTATATTTTATTTAAAAGATTTTTCTTTAAATATGGATAGTCAGTTAAAAGTAAATCAATCGGGCCAGTTCATGGATTGAATTCTTATCATTCCATTTTCTATAAATAGAAGCTCGTTCCTTCATTATTTTCTTACGAATTCATTGAAACTAGAGAGAAATTATAGAGAGAAGCTATAGAGAAAATTATAGAAAGAAGAAGAGTATTATTCTTTCTTACTACTTATATTAGGTTCTTTTTTACGGTAAGGGTGTTATTCTTTCTTCTTGAAGAGAACTTACATTATTCCATTCGTTTATTATTACATTGGAATAACTTTTGTAAAAGTGGTATACCCTATACATAACTTTGTATCTGGCGTACCTATACTTGGTGAAATCCTTATGTTATTCCATTCTTTATTATTACATTGGAATAACTTTTTATGTCTTGTGATTTACCCTATCTTGGTGACATTGACATTACTATTATTACATTTGGAACATCACATGCATGTGTTTTACAGGACTGGTTAATTTTTTATTCTGTTGGAACATCACATGCATGTGTTTTACTACTTTGGACTGCACAATTTAAAATCTTTATCATTACACATTGGAATATCTATCGTATGTTTTACAGGATGCAGTTCCATCTTTATTATTACATTGGAACATCACATGGGTGTGAATTTCACGACTGGATTTAGATTATTATTACATTGGAATAACACAATTTGTCTCACAATCTGCATGCATGGTGATTTCTTTTGTTATTCCATTCTTTATTATACCCGGTTGTTTAAAACTTTGACTTATACTCCATGAAATTAGTAGAATATCCTTGATATTTGCGTTCGTCGATATCTTTTCATGGAAATATTCTTACGATCATTCTTGAATTTTACTCTGAAAGCGATATTATGTTGACAATTTGGGCGTTAATAATTCATGGATTAAATAATTCTTGAACTTGTTTTATTGAATTATTATGTCATTGTCATCATCCTCGTGTTATATTATATTATGTTATCTTTGGCTTACGTCATAGATGAACTTAGTATGATTATGACCGAGGATCATTCGGTATAATCATGACTTGATATAAATGATGTGACAAAAGTCCTCG